>JADLZL010003947.1:0-203237 GCA_015844335.1 Chrysopogon serrulatus
ATACATCATCAGATAATAATGGTACTTTGAAATTGCTCTTATTAGAAATAAAATTGGCTACCCAGCAATGTGAACAATTTTATATAACACATGTCAACAAGCAACTACTGGAATTCGAATGGTTAATAGACTGTCTTATAAAAACAGTACTCTCTTCGTTATAATTACAAGACACTTTAACATTTTTAATATAGTAATTTTACTATAAATCTAGATATAGCATACATTAAAGTACATAGTAAAATTATGTATCTAAGAAAGAAGGCAACTGGAATGCAAATTTTCAATCAGCTTGTGCACACCAAAACCAGAGAATTTTGTGTGGAACTCTGGAAGCAAGTGGTGGGAGAAGCATTATAAAAACGAGGTACGGAGTAACTATTATATGATGAGTAGACTAATATGTAAATTGTAACTATACATACAGCTAATAAAAGTTATATTATTAACTTTGCTCTTAAGCTCTATCTATTTACATCTCTATCTAATCCTTTTAGGTAAAGCTCGGTCAAATATTATAATAACTCAAGAAAGCTCTGTTCATTTCGGCCGATTTTATAAAAAAAAATAAGCTGAAACTAGTTCAAATATAACGTTTTTGCTTTTTCTAATTTGTTGGATTGGATGAAGTCGAATTGCAAATAAGGAGCAAAAGGGTCGGTGGTGCAAGCGAATCATGCGAGCAAGGAACCCCTGGGCCCCGGTAGCCGGCGGAATGGCGGTATCTCTTCAGGTGCATGATTCTTCTCCACGTGCCAGATGGTCCCCAACTTGTTGTCTCGTTCTAAACAAAACCATTTTCCTCTCTTTGTTTTTTTTTTCTCGAAATCCTACTGTTAGAACCGATTCATCACGCATTCAGGCCCTTTTCAAAGGCATAAAAATTCGAATAAATATTTGTAGAGGATCGGTTGGCTATTCTTTTTCCTCTTGTGTTTTGCTTATGTTGTGAGAAGAGTGTTCTTTTTCTTTTTTTTTTCTTTAATAAAAAGGGAATTCTGAATCTAGTTTTCCAGATGCCAAGGTCCATGTGCCAAGTGGGCTTGGCTAATCGGGCCGGGTCCATAGGCCGTCGCCATGGGCCAGATATACAAACAGACGGGGCCTTCTTCCTGTTCTTTGGAGTCTTCGTACATTTTCTGACCAATGACCTGTCGCTAGTGTACGTTCTCACACCGTCATCTGTTGACAAGTATTGATCAAACATGAAAAGAAAATGGCAGCACAAGAACATCATTCTATTCACAAATCAAGACGATCGCGTACCAGTTCACATGAATATTCAACAAAAATTTTGCCTGCCTCTCTCACTTCACAATGCCGTCGTCGAGGGCGCGTAGTCCTGGCGACGACGAGCTTGGGCCAAGCTTCTCTTCGCTTCCCGTGGTGGTGGGAGGAATGGACCAATCGGAGATGTGCAGAGATGGATCGGTTTGGGAATGCGAGGAAGGGGGCAGATCGAGCAGTGGGGCAGGCCACAGGCGGATGTTGTTGTTTTCCCTCCAGATCGTGCAAAGCGCACCATTTTGAATAGCTTTCTTTTTAGCACATTTTGTATTTGTATAGCTGAGCTGTTCTGGGCCTGCTGGTTGACCCATTTACTAACTTATAGTCCAATTAGCTTCCCGCGAAAGCAAAAAGGGAAACGTACGAGATTCTTGAAAACAGCCGTTGCAACGAGATCTCTTCTCTGCTATTGTACTATAAAATAATCAATCATGCAAAAAGATAGCCCAAAATAACCATTAAATTTATAACTAGTTACCCACAAGTATCATTAAGTACTCACAAGGATGATTTTAGTTAGAGTACGACAGGTTTGAACGTTTGACACACTCTAAAAGTGTATATAATACTAATATCCTCTGTGGAAGGGAAAATGCCGTGCCACGGCCGTTCCGATTTGTGATTTTGCGATAGCTCTGCTCCTGTGCTATGTACCGTCATGTGACTTTGAGGCGATCTTTGACCCCCTCTGATCCAAGTTGGACGTTGTTATTTTCTTTTTTAACCATGCATATGCGTGTGTGTGGTGGTAGACCATTCAATAGGCTGCGGTGAGCTTTAAGCTTGGACCTGACGCTGCCTTTTTGACCTGTGTGTTAACTGCATGCGTGGAAAGAGTCATCGCAGAAAGAGACGACGAGCTTCAGTTCTCGACCGCAGCGATTCACAGTAAGTAGAGCTGGATCCGGTCTCAAGTCAGATGAGTGAGTGATCATCGCTAATTGCCCCTAGCATACTACTAAAATCATTCGAGGCAAAAAAAAAAAAAAGCCCCAACCACATCCGCAAGCACCCCCATGTCACCAAATTGTTTGAATCGATAAAAGTTGAGAGTGCCTCTGCCTCAAAAAAAAAAAAAAAATCATTCGAGGCAACTCAATCCAGTGGTTAAAAATTAACAGATGGGAGGGACCGTCCAAACCAGCTCCTTTTTTTTACCCCTATAAAAACAGAAAAATTACCACCGGCCGCTTGCGTGCATCCACAATGAAGTTGTGCACACACATCTCTGTCTCTCCCTGCTGCTGTGTCGGTACACAAACGGGCAGTGGTAACGACAAGTGGTTAGCTGGTTTTTAACTGCAACGACGACCCGCGCATCGGGCGGCCGGTCTCTTTCGTCAGAGACAGACATGGCAGTTGTACGGGAGGCAAGGCAACACGACACGCACACGTGTCCGTCCCCTCCTCCCATGAGGCTCTGCTCACTGTCACTGGCACACACGCACACGCCAGAGGCCAGACTCCTCCGTCCACAAGCAAACCTGTGAAACTGCTGCACCTACTACTAGTACGCTGGTTAACAGGAGTACTACAGTAACGATCTGCGTCCTGATCTCCTTTTTGTTTTTAATAACAATAGAACGGATTTGTTAAAGAAAAGTAAACACGGCGCTGATCACTCTCTACCCTGTGTCCTGGTGTCCCCCCTGCGTGTGAAAGCTTTGACCTCCCTCGTTGGTTACAGATAGGACAGGAGAGGATAGTAATAGTAGAAATTAAGATAGTACTCCATACAGCAAGACCTAGAAGGACGTCATCGGGTCATCAGCAGCACGACACACCGTCGGAAGAAGAGTAAACAGAGAAAGAAATGCTAAAGTTATAAGGGTGTAATCCACGACGATCCAGATTACATAATCCTATATTATCTGGATATATATAGGATTATACAGTATACTTATACTATTATTAATATTATACAGTATATTGCTAGATAGAGGGGTCGCAGCGGTAGCGCGACAGTTGTTATTATGACTCTGACTTAGCCATCGCCGTCGATTGTCATCCCTCGCCCACTCGTACGTGGGGGGCCCGCTAAGTCTCATCGCATCAGCCTTAGCTCACCAACCGGTCAAATCAACCGGAGGATTAATCGCATGAGCATTATAGTAGACAATTTAGCACGGTTCTTAGAATTTGTTCTCATTTCTCGTTTCGGTCCCGGAACTTGTAAATAACACTACACATTTAACTTCTTAAACATATACATCGATATTCAACCTCCCTACCTCCCCACCCCTACCTCTCCTCGTGCTGCTTCCTTGTGTTGATGTGACTTTCGTACTTGTTGGGGGGTTCTGCGATTGATGCCTTTACAGAATCAACACAATGAATCAAATCAAAGAAAAACCCAAACAAATCCAAACCTATCGTCCTGATTCGGACATGTGTGAAAAATATATGGTTTGGGTGGTCCATTGTCTTCGTTGTCAACTCCATCACACCCTACACACACATGATCAAGGGAAGATGCGACGACCTCCTCCATTGCCTTAGCAAAGAATTACCTGAGCTCGATGTCATGGTAAGAATTAGGGGAAGCGGAGGGTGCGTGTGGATAAAATAGAGGGAGGGATATATTTGCGTGCAGAGAAAACAAAGAGAGGGCTTGTATGGCTATAGTTATTGGAAGGAAGATGTAGAAAGACAAAAAAAAGACATATGACCCGGAACTGAGAACTAGTGGAACAATTGACAATTTCATGCCAAAGCTGTTGGAACAATACATAATACAAGTTTAGAGAGTTGATTGTATAATCTATAGGTGTCAAGACACTGATGAAAACAAGTCAAGTTTAGCCAGTCGAGTACGCAAGCTGTAATTATTGGAACCGTAACTCACGACAAGTTCAATAACCGACATTAAAATTTACTTTTTCAAATATTTAGCTAGAGCATGAGTTGTTGCGCCCTACCTTTTCTCAACCAAACACTAGCTTATTTTAATCAAGGATTAACCTTGGAAGATGTAAACTTTGTTATAGAGAATGATATCATCACCAGACTCGAATTTGAAAAGCATGGTCTTACGGTTACGATTATTGGCTTATCAAGAGAGTAGTGTATACATAGCTCTAAATTAAAAAACACTGTAATGAGTCAAATCACGTCTTATGTATTTAGATGAAATGGAGGGAGCAGTAATATATATTATTGCCCTTGCGTTTGCGTGGGTGCTTTGACGAGGTCCACGGAGAAGAAAGCATTGCGTCGTAGTTTTACTAGTAGCCGGTGCACATGTAGAGAGATCTTAAGAGATAAATTAAAAAAAAAACGTCAACATGCTGTTCATCATGGCGTGTTTTCGCTGAAAATCACAGAATGCCCGGCACCGTATGAACGCAAAATCAAGAATTTTTGGCCCTAGATCCAAACAGACCCTTATACTTGGAATCCGATCAATCCATGCATAGCATTATGACCATAATAATAATATCAAAAGAAAAAAGCATATATGCCACACTGATTTGATCAACGTGCGATTAATTAGAGGCAGGACATAATTAATCAGTAGTACAAGTAGAGAGAGAGAGAGAGAGAGAGAGAGGTAGGAGTAGATAAGCCCTCTCGGACTTTGCTTCCGAAGCAAGGCAATCTAGAAAGATTCCTCGCTATCAGCTGCACTAGCACAAACACACCGAAAGCGCAAGCGCGCCAACCAACCAGACAAGACAACGGCCCAAATTAAACTTCTAATTCATTTTTTTTCTTAAAAAAACAAACAAAAAACTATTTACATCGGTCCGTCCGTCCCCTCTTTCCATTTGATTTCACATCTTCTACTACTACTAGTAAGTACTGTACCTAGCTTAACTCCTTCTAGTTAAAGCAGCAAGCTAATACTACCACTACTAATTACCTTACTAATAACAGCTAGCCTTCTGCAAGGCCAGCAAAAACACATAACCAAATAATGCGTAACTAACTGCTTAAGCAGCAGCAACAAGAACACGCATCATCATCATCATCCGCTCCTGATGGACGAGCAAATCTGATCATAAATTGATCTCACTAGCTAGCTCCCCGCTTAATTATTACCTGATTGTGTAGTGGTGGCGGCTGAGGGATCGACAGGACGATCGATCAGCCGAAGTTGTAGCCATTGCCGTTGTTAGTGGAGGCCGGGCGGCCGCTGGTGGGCATGGTGGTCTGCGCCGCCTGCATCATGCTCTGCAGCAGCAGCCGGTCCTCCGCCGACGACGACTCGAACCCGCCGTGCAAGAACGGCGCCATGCCGCCGTCCCCACCGCCGTGCATGCCGTAGCCGACGTCGCCGCCTCCGCCGTACTGCTGCGGCTGCGGCCTGAAGAGCTGGCTCTGCAGCGACGTCGCCGTGGGGCGGTGCGGGTGGTGGTGCGCCGCCGCCATGTGGTGGTCGAACGACATGACGGCCGAGGTCGGCGACGGGCGCACCAGCTGCGCGCCGTAGTCGCCGCCGCCGCCTCCAACTCCTACTCCTCCTCCGGCGGCGCCGAAGCTGATCACGGGCCCGCCGCCGCCGCCGGGGCCGTAGGGCCCCGACGGGATGCCGGTGAACTGCTGCACCATGGCGCGGAAGTTGGAGGTGTCCGTGTTGAGCAGCGTGACGGGCGCGCGGCGGGACGCGCGGGACCGCCGCCGCGCGGGCTTCCCGACGCGCCCGCCCTCAACCCCGACCCCGGGCTGCTGATGCGCGCGGGTCGGGCTGCCGCCGGAGCCGCCGGACGTCGGGCTCGACACCGACCCGCCTGCTGCCGCTGCTCCTACCGTCGCCGTGGTCACCACCGTCGCCTCCGTCGTCGCCGGCGCGCCGCCGCCGCCGCCACCGAAGAGCCCGCCCCAGTGGGCCATGTTCGCGCCAGTGTCACCCATGTCAAGCTCGCCCTCCCGCTAGCTAGCTATCTAGCTACTGTGCGTGCCCGTCGTCGGCGTACGCCGGCCGGTAGAGGAGTAGAGTTCTTAGGCCGGAAGGGAGGCCAGCTACTTATATAGCTGCCCCCCGGCGACGAGTCAAACGGGGGGCGCTTAGGAGGGTCGCCGCGCCGTCGGATGCGCGATGCACGGCGGACGACGGCGCGCCACGTCGCCTTCTGGAAGCAGGGTGGCTGCCCTCTTGGAGGTTTCCACGAAGCGTCCGTCCAGGGGATCGGACGAGAGAGAGGGTGGAGCCGCGGGGCCCGCTGAGTGGGACCGGTCGCTTGGCCAGGGGCCCACACGAGCGAGCTGCGGGGATGGCGCGCGCGGTGAATTTGTTGTCCCGGTTGTTTTCTTTCCCCACACCCACCACCTCCCTCCTCTTTGCAGTCGCGGAAAATGGAAAGAGCTGTGGCCTGTGGCTCGTCACTGCCGCTGGTTTCGGGGGCACGGCCACGGCGGCGGCCGTGTCGCGCTCGTCGCGGCGGATGCGGACGACGACGACCTCTAGGACACGTGCGTGTGTTTTTCGCGCGCGCGCGGCCGCCGGCCACCACCGTCCATTGGGCTGGGCTGGCGCGCGCGCGCGCACGCACGAACATGCAGGCAGCGACAGGAGTCGTCGTCATCGTCACGTTCCCTCGGCTGCCTGGGCTTTAGAGGACACGGCACATACATGCGGCGGCTGGTTGGGCCGACGGCGCGGTCGCCATTTCGACACATGTGAACTGACCCGGTGAGCGCGCGCGGCAACGACGGCGAAGCTTCTCGCTCGGGCGGCAGATCGGAGCGAGTCGCCTGTCGCCATCTCATATTCTCAACTCATCTCATCCTCTCGTCGACGACCGATCCATCGGACTCTCGCTCGTCTTCAGCTCGGATCCCGTCCCACCAAGAATGGACAAAAGGGCCGGCGACGGCGACGTGCTGACTGGGCTCAGCAACAACGCCTCGCTTTGTCTGTTTCTTCCTAGTACTTATTTTACCCAGCACGTGGCCCTTTGAACAATCGGACACACACTATGCGTTTACACCGGCCGCCGTCAGTCAAGTTTACACATTTTTGGATTTTTTTAATAAAAAAATCCATTTGTTCCAAGACCAAATATATAATGTTCGAGCCTAGCCTATTCGTTCTTAGCTACATACTGTATATGTGTACACCAGTCTACCACTAATAACTACAGCTAATAATAAGATTATTATTGTAAATTATCACAGCATAGGTTCTAACGTATATATTAATACAACTATATGTCTATGAGAAACCCTATATATGTGATAATGTGAACAACCAGCATGCTAGTAGTATAGTACTTTTCAAAAGAGAAGCTATAGCATATATGTACACATAAAAGCTAGGCCATCAGAGAAACACGTAGTGCCATATAGATTGTTAACACAAAGCAATACAAAAAGCCCAGGTACATAAACACACATCATCAGGGACGGTTGCTCGTGTGAGAAACGAACACATACTAAGTAGCCATCAGTTGAATTTTGCTGCTGATGGCTGCTGGTAGGTTCCGGTCAGAGGATGTGCTTGCTTGGTCCTCCAAAATGACAGCCTCTAAACTAAGCTAATAAGCTACAAGCGACGATCGCCATCGATCTATCCATCATCAGCCACCTTTTATTTCATTTATTTTGCTCGAGTTCGCACGGCTCTCGATCTGACTAGACTAGTTGGAGGTCAAATGGGACTGGACTACTGTCTGGTACATATATGCTGGTGGTGGCTACTCCTTCCGTCCCAAAAAGAATGTCGTTTACCTTTTAAGAAAACGATTGCTTTGGTAATTTTAAAAATAGTAAATAACATCAATTAGTATCACAATTAGTATTGTTGAAAAGATCTTTAGATCTAATTTTTTAATAAATTTATTTAGAGATATAAATATTATATATATTTTCTATAAATTGAGTCAAACTTGTACACTAACACCCAAAACGTCATCTATTTTGGGACGGAGGGAGCAGCCTTCATTGCTTCAACGTGTTCGATCGTGACCACACCTAGTATAGGATCGATGACCACTAGTGTACGTATACCATCACCTCTGTACGTACCAAACGTATGTGTTTATATGATGCTCTTGACCTGCCAACATAAAACCATCTCTCTTACCAATAGTCGTTCTGCACACGTGTGAGTGTTGTCCACCACATGATTTTTTTTCTTCGATTTTGCCCCTGGATTTATGATAATATACATCACACAAATGTATATAAAATTCAAGCGAGATAGAGAAAGCCGAATATATATGGAAGCTCAACTAACAAATAATTTTACACTCCGTTTTGAGTAAACGTGTAACCAATTAATTCGTGCAATCTATTAGACCAAGCTTAACCAGCTGCTCTTCCCGCGTGCGCGGCTCGGCTCGATCAGCTAGCCGGCAAGTTTGCGGTGGGACCCAGCAACAGATGCGGACAGGAGGACCCTGACGTGTGAGCTGACGATATGGCACGAGTCAATGGGTTGACTGGATTGGATATTCTTTTCCTAGCTCCCACATCATGCACTTCGTCGCCCTCACATGCTCCCCATTAATCAACATCGATCTCAGCATCTTTTTCCCTATTATATCTATATATGCTTTGTTAATCCAACACCCAAGGTAATGTGCTTGTTGCTCTTGCTCCATGAGTCTCCGGCCTACATTCGATAAATTTATCAAGGCATGCCGATTTTATGTACTTATACCATCAACCCCATCAGATGAAAGTCGCAGGTGTCTTCTACTCCCTCTGGTCAAGTTTATAAGACATAGTCTTGCGTGATATATATCTTTTAAATTAAACTTTACTCATTCATTCATTTATACAATAATATTGATGGTTATAAACTTACAATTACGTGATTATATTTGATTATATAAACCTAATAGCATCAAGTTTATATTACAAAAGTTAAAAGTTATTGGCGAAATAATTGGTCAAAGATTATATAGTTTGACGATTTCTCATATAAACTACACATGACATATTTGTTTAATGGGTTGATTTATCTCTTAACACGTTGAGCGAACATCAACGTATATAGCACTGCAAGAATTGACTTAAGGAATCACATAAACTTTTATATGAACTTGTTTGGTTTAGACCCTAGAAAAGTTGCTTGGTCCATGCATCAATCCTAGGCGTCCAAATTTGGTGCCTATGGCTAGATGTTGTTGCCTGGACTATAAGCAAATTTTTTGGGACACACACCAACCAAACATACTAGCCCTATATGAGTATTCTTTGACCTAATTAACCTGCATCACATGATTCGTCTTTAAATTTCGAAAGGTGACAAAGTTAAACCACTATGCATGCATAACTGGAAACTTTGGTGACAAGTTTTTGACCTGAAAGTGAAAAAAGTACTGTACAGTAGATGATGGTTGTGCTTTCAGATACTGCATAAAGAAGAACAGGTTTCATCTACCGTCACTCAGGCTAAGAAAATGACCTGCAAGTCTTTGGTAATAGAGCGTTACCTGTCAGTCACTATTTTACCACATGTGAGCTTATAGGATATAGTAAAAAAAAAAAAAAAAAAAAAACAGGATGAAGAAAGGATAGGGTTTGGTTAGGATTTGGTGTGGACCGGGCCCCACCAGGACGCTGACCTTTCAACGCTTGATTGGTGTGGAGAGAAGGATGCAGGGTAGCTGCTGGCCTATGGACCGGTTCCATCTATCTGGAATTAATTAATCCTGGTTGTTGATGCCTATCTAGCTGCCCAACTTCTGTGCAGCTTTAACAATTAACAAGGTAACTAAGGGGGTGTTCGACTAAAGTTTAGTTTCATCATTGGATAATAGGATAGACATGGGCTAATTGAATTTTTTTTTAATGAGTTCTACCCATCAATTAGCCTATATTAGTTCTTATTAGTCCATAATTACTTTATATTTAGGTCTTCTATTTGGCATTCAGAACATTAATTGGACTAAAATTTAGTTTAGTCCATCCAAACACCTCCTAAGGTGAGTCAGTACATAAAGGGAAATAGGATGGTTCCATGCATCCACACAGCTAGTTCCCTAGAACTTCAATTCGCGAGGGTTTTCATTACATGGTCATTTTATTGGAGAAGTGAACAGATTAATAATTGATACGCGTATGCGCGCATCTAGCTCCAACTTATCTCTACCTTTCTAAACCTGAGCCAAGCTCAGGCAAATGAGAAGGCCACGTCACGGGCCGTTCCCGGCCGTCGGATCGGGCGGCCGGACGGCCCAGATCGTGCCTTCTCCGGCCATTTTACAAAAACGCCCTCCAAGTTTATACGAATCAACCCGCAGTCCACCTCCCTCTCTCATATATTCTTGCAAAAAAGCCCTCCAACTCTTCAGAAATCAACCCGCCGTCCAGCCGCTTCTCAGGCCACGTTATGGGCCTCGGCCCGCATAGCCGCTCGGCGTTGGGCCGAATTGAGCCCGATGGCCTTTTCCATTTTCCAGCGGATTTATTATTTATTTAAACCGGCTAAAATATTGTAAAAATCATAACAAATCAAATAAAAATCAGAAAAATATCAAACCAAGTTTGTTGAGCTCTACACAACTAGCACTACACTTTAAATATATAGTATCACATATTTTTATGGAAATTTAATTTGTATAAATATAAATCTATCGCACGATACCTATATTATTATATCTAAATTACTCATAAAATGCTCCTCTCTCTTAATAATTACACATGGAATACTCCTCTCTCTTAATAAAAAATATAATAGTTCTATTTCAACACCTAGGCTAATATATTATATCCTTAAATTTTAAAGAAAAATAGGAAAACAACAAATAATAATATAGAAAAAGAGAAAATAGCTAAAAATCACTGCATCTAAATAGTATACAAACAAACTAAACAATATAAATAAGTAATATAGACTGGCTGCTCACCACGTGTTATACTGTGGACTAAACAACTGGTCCATTCCATGAGGTGCGCGGCAAAGCCGCGCGTTTTTCTAGTCTTCAGCTTAAATTTGGGTGTCGTTTGTTTGCCTACACAGCCGATAATGAAAAGGTTACCTTGTTTAATTTCTTGAATTAATGCGATCTACCTCTGCCATATCGTCTTACAGGACACTGTTTGCCACACGTGCTCATCTATGTCTAGTTGAATGATTGCTTCACTCACAAGTTACAGTAATTTAGAATAATTCAACTCTACAGATGAGATAGCACCAAGCCACTCTTCTGGAGTGTTTGGTTTTGGGAATGAACCCATTCTAGATAGGGGTCATCATGAGTTCATTCCTCATGTTAGTACAAACTATTAGCTTGTGAGAAATGGTGTGGTGATGAATCAACTCATTCTATTTCACAAACCAAATAAAAAACTACTCCCTCCATCCTAAATTATAAGATGTTTGACTTTTTTAACACCAAGTTTGACCGGTAGTCTTATTCAATTTTTTTTTGCAAAATATCACTTTTTTTACGTGGCTTGTTTTATTAATGGAAGTTCTTCAAAAATAACTTAAATTTGGATATATTTACACAAATTTTTTAATAAAACAAATTATCAAACTTAGAGTTAAAAAAAAAAAGTCAAGCGTCTTATAATTTGAAATGGAGAAAGTAGAACTAAGATGATGAGGGATCGTTTCCACAAACCAAAGACATCCCAAACGTCTTCTTCATGTTATACCTGCTCTTGCAACCTCCGTCATCTTCAATGGTAGAACTAAAGTAAAGATTTTACTTTTGCGTCATTTTGGCTCCCCCACACAAGTCAATTGGTTTACCGGTCCCCTTTTTCTTGGCAGGGGAAGTCAATTGGTTCACTAGGATTTTTCCTAGTGCTTTCGCCTTTCCCACCCATGCCAATTAGCAGCTTTCATTTCACCTCTATGTAATGTTCCTATCATCCTATATGTCACCTCCTGGCCAGGTCTAAACCACTTACCATGTACTTTTGCCATTGCTAACACCACTTTCCATTTTACTGTGCCTAAACTTATAAGATACTATATGAAAAAATATGAATCCTTCAGCCGTTATTAAAATAACCTAAAATAGCCCTATAAATTCGCATTTATATTACTCACGTAATCTACTGCAGAAAAAAATATCCGAAAATACCTGTTCACTTCTAATAAGTTCACGGACTCTGCCACTGCTTATTAGATTGGATAATAGTGGCAAATCAGATAAACCGAAGGGTTTACCATATCTTGCTTGCTTGGTCCTAAAGTTTTGAGCCAGTCCACCAGGCCCCATATCCCACGAGCCCAACAAGAAAAACGGGGGAAATTCAAAGGAGCATATACCGTTGAAAGTTCGAGTCGTTCTAGGGCGGCAGCCCCAACTTCAACGATTCCATCATATATAGTACTGTGCATATATCATGATGGGTCGACACTCGAGAGGCTGATCTGATCCTCTTTATAGACGTTTCTCCTCACAAAGTTTCAAGCTCCCCTAAATTAGGCAGTCGACTCATACCGCCATGGTCAAACCTCTGGGCAAGGTCATAGGCAAGGAACCTGCCATTTGAGATTTAAGCATATGGGAATGCCAGAGTTCGGTGGGTCAGAGTTTCTTTTCTCCCAGCCTTCTGTGCAGCTGTGCTTGGCCTGGCCTGCAGCCCACAACCAAAGAAGGTATCATGTTTTTTTACACGAGTCAGTAAACACGACAAGGCTGAAGGAAGGGCTTTCACTGTCAGCCCAGATTTGAATAAACGGACTCTGCCATCCATCCCAAATACATACAGCTCGTATCGTACGACAGCGAATTTGCTGACCGCAAAAGGTCGCAGGAACGTGCGGCTTTGGCTTGAAACCAAGGGCTAGGAGGCGAGCAAAAAATTCCAGTTCAACCGCAGCGAATTTTCGCCGTCAAAGAAGTGCGCGGGCACGCACACGTAGCGAGTATGCCAGCACAATAATTATGGCACGTACGAATATACGACGACACCCGTGGAGAAGAAACAAGTTCATGGTGAGCAGCCCGCTTACCCGTCGCTGTCGGCATCGTCAGATCGATCCGGCCGTGTTGTTCATTCCTGTGGGCTTCTTGTTCCCTGTGCTGCATGCATCCCGTGGCGGCACGGCACAGCAACGCATCAGCTGCTGCACATCACTGATGAATGATGATGCTGATAATGCTACCTGCCAACTGCCATGCCAAGCAAACACATCACTGAAACCTAACTTGGTTAACAGGACAAGATCAGGTTTACCTGAGTTCAGAGATCAGAAGAAACCGGACACCTCAGCCGAGACAGACAGTGGGTTACGCTATCTTTGCTGTCTCATCAGTTTGGTTGGCATGAAGGGTGTGTACAGGTGTTTTTAGGTGCATGCATGTCACAACTATGCAAGCAGTCCTTGCACCAGAATGTCAAGCTGGAATAGGTAGGTATATTATATGCAGAAATGGTTACTCCTATTGTGCTACAAGAGACGTTTCAATGTACATGATTCCCATCCGCTGTTCATGAGGCTGTTTAACTTGCCTAAAGCATATCAGAAGTCAAGAAAGAGAGCTACTTCTCAATGCAAAGCTATGTTTGATCAAGTCCTTTTCCTCAGTCTGCACCATAGCCCGTTCTTTGTGTGGATCGTGGCGCCTGTCACCATCTCTACTTCGTCGGGCGACCCTCTCAGCTCCACATCAAACTTCCGCAGCAGCAGGGCCAGAGCTACCGTCGACTCCAGAAGCGCGAATTGGTCCCCCACACATTTGCGGGGCCCACCGCCAAAGGGAAGGAAAGCAAAGTCCGCTATGATCTGGTAAAGAGCAAATTGGTATGTTCTTAGTTTCTTATATAGGGAATAAACTCATGCAGCAGTCGAAGAGACAAAATTGTTGAACCTGACCTCGTTGGGGTACATTGCACCAGGACTCCGGTCAGGATCAAAACCAGACCAGCCTTCTATGCTCTCATCCTTCTTTGGAACTGAAAACCTCTCAGGTTCAAATTCATCTGGCCGGTCCCAAAAATAAGGGGATCTGTGGAGGTTGTATATCTGCAGTGCCAGAATTTACCATAAGTAATGGCTTGGACTGGACTGAACCTTATATAGTGAAGTCAAATTTATAGCCATTTGTGTTGCAGAATCCTATCCAAGCCATTTCAAAACTGCAGTTGCCTAAACTCACCGAAACAAATATATCAGTCCCAGCTGGTATTTCATATCCCTCTTTCGCTCCATTGTACCCACCTGGGTAATAGACGATCAGTGCAGATTTAGAAGGCATGTACCAGCGAAGGCAACATATCCTGCTTGTCACTAAACTAATTCATTGAAAACAAACACAAAGTTTCAACAAACATCACAGTAGTAAGATGCATCTAGTGAGATCAAATGGGAGGCATAAATGGGCTGAACAGCCATCGAGAACTGACTAGAAAACATGCTATACATGGCTAAAAGAACGGGATCACTTTGGCAGTTCTTCATACCTAGGTGTAATCCAAAGTTCCAAATGTGCAGTGAATTAAAACTACTTCCACATACAGAAATTCAGATAAGAACCTCGTGCCATAAAGTCATGTGCATCAGTGGTGAATCAAGGATTTAAATCATGGGGGTATGGGCCTAAGCCATGCAATTCACTAACAATGTAATATGGACCAACAAGCGAATTACGAAAAAATAGTTAGGTGTGCTGATCTAAGGATACAAAAGTAGTCATCACCAAGGTCTTGATAAGCATACTAGTTACTTGCTTCTTCGTTATCGTTAATGATGAATTAATTCAGAGTGGATGAAGAAATCTTTTATGCTTCATTGAGCAGTCCATAAAAAAGCTAGATCATTGGTCCTCTTAATGCCATGAGCCCATGACGTTCTAGAAAAGTAAAATCAATTATTTATTGACTAATTTATGGATATTTTTTTTTTTCTCTAAGGGATTGTCTGATTATTAAACAAGATCAAAACTGAAACATCACAAATTTTGATTGTTACAAAGAGAGAAAAGAGTCATATTCACCTTTCCTAACTTATTCTTTCATTTTTATCTTCTACCTTCACAAATTTGATTGTTACGAAGAGAAAAAAGAGTCATATTCACCTTTCCTAACTTATTCTTTCATTTTTATCTTCTACCTGTGCTATGTGCATTGGCTCATTCTGGACTCCTGCCTCCCGAGTTAGAACAACTGTAGGTTATTTTTCCGCTCAGAAGAGCACTTGAGCTTAACAGATTGCTAATTGATAATAATGTATTATATCTATACATAATTAGTATTTCTACAAAAAATTTGGGGGTACAGCTGTACCCTTATGTGTGTATACTAAATCCACTCCTGATGTGCATACATTTTTGAAATACAAGTTACAGCAAAAAAAGTTTTACAATAGTGGAAGGTTTCCTGTCCACAGTTTCATAAGTTGAAATTAATGGCAGCTTTCTTTATCAAATGAGAACAAGTATTATTTAATCTGAATTTCTGTGCTGATGACATGCCCTTCGGCCTTCACAACATAAGCCAAGCATCTGCCCAATTACCCAACAACCACCTAACATCTTTTTTTTCTTTAATACGCAGGAGAGCTGTGTATCATTGCATCAAGAAGAAGAAATAAAGAAGTTACACCACACCTGCACACTCAAAACACCCACCCACTCACAGCGTACTAATTACCAGAATCACCAGTAATAAGAACAAGGACTTCAACCAAACTAATCTAAATGGCCACTCAAATGACCAGAAAACACCCTTTGTATTGTTCTGGAAAGAACTTACGACATTACAGAGAAGATGTTACCTGGCAACTTGTCTGGCCGGAGAGAACGCCTGATTAACAATGGTGGCTGGGGATACAAGCGAAGGGCTTCAAGAATAATCAGTTTTATGTACCTAGAGGCAGTGCAAAGGTTTCACGAGGAAGGCAAATTCATTTCAGATGTATAAATATAGCTTGTAATTTCAGACAAGTCAGATGCCATGGATATGCTATTGTTAATAATCTGATCATATTTTTTTATGAAACAATAATCCGATGATATTTTCAAGCATCATACACTTATCCCTTACGAAATGGAAAATAAAAGAATCAATGCTAATGAATTCAAAATAATGGTACAGGTGACATACTCCAGCTTCTTGAGGGATTCGGTAGTAATTGCCCCATTGCTGAGAACAGAATCAACCTCTGCTTGGGCTTTTCTCATCTTGGTAGGGCTCTGCATGAAACCACAGTGTGACCATACATATTCAAGGAAAAAAACTAATTACTTGAATTCTGTGATAACATCTGTCTACCTGGGCTAGCAAAAAAACAGACCATGTCAGAACAGCAGCAGTTGTTTCATGTCCAGCAATAAGCATCGTCATAAGATCATCTCGAAGCTGTCATGACACAAACCATGAAATTCATCAATTTAATTTGCTGTAAATAGGAAGAAATTGAAAGCATAACATAAAATTCTAAATGCCCAGTTTCCGCAATTTACCTGGCGATCATCAACATCAGCTCCCCGCATGTCAACAAGGAACCTCAGCAAGCTGGCATCCTAAAAGCATGATGACACAGATATGAGATATGAGATACTATTCACCAAAAATCCCTAGACGTTTAGAAAAAGGTAAACTGGTGAGTACTGACACTGAAATGAGTCAACATAGGAAGGAGGAACAGCAGCCAACCTTCAGCGAAGAGTAGTCCCTTTGCTGGAGCTTTTCCACATCAGCTTCCTATATAGCAAGTTTACAACATCAGAACTACAGCAAGGTCCTTAAAATGCCACCAAGTTAGAACTGCATTTAAGTTGCACTAACCTGTCTGGTCTCCTTTGCATTTTTTATAAGGTTATCAAGGCAATTGTTGATCACTTTGAGGTCACTATGGAACTTGCGCTGCCTTGGAACTATCCATTTTGTCAAAGGAAGGTTCCAATAGGGGATGTAGAAGGTGGAACGGTGCTCAGCTTCGAAAAGTGTTCCATACACTGCCTGCACAATGGAGACAGAAGCTATTCAAAGCAGGGAAGAGAAAAGTAACAGAAGAACACGATCCATATCTACCCAAGATAGCCATAAATTATGAATATTTTTCTCTACTTTTAGTCAATTCTCTATACGAGCATGTGTAATACATCCTATGCACAAATAAACATAAGATAGAACTACAGATATACCAACCTTGATTACAGGAGATTCCTTAGTAACTGAGTCAAAATCAAAATTGAACACACCCAGGCCAATGATATCAAGTGCCAAATTGGAGAACTCAGCTTCAAGGTCCACTATAATCGATTTTTGTTCACGACCTTCGCTTTCAGTAAGCTCTTCAAGCTTTGATATTGTTCTCTCTGAACATTTTGTGAATGTTCTCACCATAGCTTCTATGAATAAGGCGTGGAACCCAGGTGTTATAACTGCAGAACACAAGGACGTGATAAGGTGTGCCATTAGTAAAATATTGTTTGAAATGCATACATGAAGTTCAAATTATCTCTAAAAAAATTTGATTATGTTGATTGATTGCCTTGTCAAACAGCATTAACTGTTAAATATCACATTTAAAGACAGAAAAGTGGCCCATGTTTCATCCCTCAAGACAAAAAGGAAGCTAAAAAATTCAGTATTGAAAGAAGCCCTAGGATGATTTTGCATGCCTATAGATGTCATTTCCAGAATACACAGTTGAGCTAGAAAAACTTTCAAGATAGAAAAAACAAAACTGGAAAGGACTGAGCTCAGGCTAATGATCAACCTGCTACTTTTGACTAACAGTATGGGCTATGCCCATAGAATAATGCAGAGCAATCTACAGTATTATAGTCAGTCCAAAGTAGAAAACACAGAATATATGATTGAATATCCAACCTTTCTAACCTTTTCTCCTTTGCTTCCAGGTATCAAGGTCAGCAGGTATAAGACCCTTCCCCATTATGGGTTTTAAAATTTCAGCAAGAACTCCCTGATTTCAAGTAAGAAATAATATGTAAGAAAGAAACCCGCCAAACTAGACCAATTATTATTCAGGCGCCTATTATTCATAAGCAAAGCCAGTTCTCCACGACAAGTAATAATATATGCAAAATGCAGTTGTAGGGAAGCAATAATGCTATACATAAAGCTTGCAGCCATCATGGGCGTGAGGTGATCATGATACAAACCCTTGTATATTCCATAGTTTTCAACAATCCTTTTTTTTCTTTTTTTAAAAAAATGAGTTTAACAATCCATGTCTGACTCTAGCATCTAGACAGCATACCTTATCATAACAGAAGGCGTTCTCCCGGAGGATGTGTCTAGCGACAATAGGGTCAGAGACGACGACGAACGATTTGGGCCCAAAAGCAAGCTTGTAAACAGAGCCATGCTGCGAATTAAGACGTCATAACATGTCAGTATTGCCGGAGCTGTCCTCATGGTTTCTGAATCGAGTTTTTCCTATATGATCAACTACATAAGTAGAGACAAAATATTTCCATTAAAACGAAGCTATGACAATGTTTGAACCGGGGGGTGCGGGTGGGGTGGGGGGGGCAGGAAGGGGCTGCGCATTCACCTCGAGGAACCAATCATAGAGCGAGAAGAAGAGGGGCTTCCCGAAGAGGTCTGTGACGGCGCCCTCGGCGACGGGCATGGCCCCGAGGTTGCCGCCGCTGAGGAAGTTGGTCAGCAGGTTGCTGGCGTTGTCGAGCAGGTTCCGCTGCTTCGGCTTGGGCGGCTGCTGCTGCTGCTGCGGCTTGTCGACGCTGGTCGACTGGCACCTGCACCAACGCGCGCAATTGGCACGGGCCGATCGATCAGCCACTCAACCTAGTAGTGACTGTTCTATCAGGTAACAACGATAATTCGTGCGAATTCAGCGGGCGGCACCCCCCAATGACTGCAGGCTGGAGCCGACAGCCCGTCCGTACCCGTGGTGGAACAGTGCAGGAAACAGGTCGAGCATCTGGCGGGCGCCCACGCGTGGGCCGCGGCCACCGGTCACCGGCGCCGGGAGCGAGCGAGGAGATGGGTGAGGGTCCGTACGCGCGCGTACCTGAAGCTCAAGGCGAGGCGACGCCTCCCGTGGGACGCGGAAGGGGCGGAAGCCGAGCCGAGACGCGGCGAGGCAGTGGCCGGGCTCGAGAGGAGCGTGGCCGCCGCCATGGCGCTGGAGCCCGGCATGCGGCAGCAGCACAGAGCAGTGGGGGTGGAGCGCGGTGACTGGTCACTGGACCTGCACGGCTGCACGAACAGAGATAAGGTGGCCTGGCTGCGCTGAAAACGATTGAATTGAATATCAGGTCAGGTCGTGGAGGCGGGCGGGGAGAGTGGTGCTGGTGCGGTGGGCTGGCCGGTTGCGCGCCGACCACGGAACATGGCCTGGGCGGCGCGGTGCGCTTGTCTGGTCCGGCCAACGGCCCGAAACGTGGAGCGCACGATGGCACGAGCCGAAGCGGTGCTCGAGTGCCCCTCCACTCCACTGCTAGCTCCTGCTACTGTCGCTAGTATATCTTTCCCTTCATCGAAGTTGATTGAAAATCACCGGCCTTTTCGGGGCAAAAACCTGCCCTTCCTCTCCAATCCTTCGGTGATAATTGCAACCTGAGCCGCCTTTGAATGAAAATAACGTATTCTTGTGATAAAATCCTTGCATTCAAATGGGCCTTTAAATTTTAGAAGTACTCAGCAAACAGTTAAGTGTATGCTTTATACAGAAAGAGAGCGCGACAACCAACAAGACAACAGTTCATCCAAAAAGCTCAACACAAAAGCTTAGAGAGAAAGCGACAAATTACTCAGCTGGGCATCTCCAAGAATTTATCAAAATTTACTTGGCAAATCTTGTAATTTGACAACTCTCTAAAATATATGACAAGTGAAAAAAAATAGTCCCTCTCTAATAGTTTGTCATAATTCACTTGTCAAACACAGATCAAACTTACATTAGGAACCCTGAGACAGAAACAAATTATATTTATATCCTTCCACCTCTTAAAAACTTACATCAGGAACCCTGAAACAGAAACAAAATTGTTTTTTTTACCCTTCCACCTCTTCTAAAAGCTCGATGGCAAGTCGCGTCAGCGGATATATATCTAGCGTGCTGGGGGAGGAAAGAATAGCAATTTGGGATAAATAGGGAGTTAATTTGAGGAGTTGTTGGAGAGGATTTTTGTGATTTTGCTAAAAAATAAAGATAGCAAGTTAAAATACTAAGTTGTTGGAGATGCTGAGCAATTTGTTTTACTGTCAGTCTCAAGTCCCGAGGGAAAACACATGCACGTGTCCGTTCGCGGCCCAAAGTAATCCATAGTCCACAGATAAGCAAGCCCATTAGGACCTTCGGACGGCCCAGTGACGCAGTGGGCCAAACGAGAGGTAATGCTCGGACTGGGCCTGCTTCATCAATCTACCACGAAGGAACAAGGCAACATTTGGTTGACCGCCGCCGCCCATCGCATCTGGGCTAGGCACGGACGGATCGACCGTCCAATCGCCGCGCGCTTGGTGGTGGCCTGGTCAGCCGGCGATGGCGGAGGCGGCGACGGGGGCTGTGCGGGTGGAGAGGGTGCGGGGCAGGTCGGCGCTGACCCGCTGCTTCGCCAGGTACCCGCTCAAGCTCATCGCCCCGTCCAAGGTGGGGCCCTTCTCCTGCGACGCGGTCTGGCTCTACGCCCTCACCTACGGCGGCGGCATCGTCTCCGTGAGTCCGAGGACCTCCCTCCACTTTCTCTTCTCTCTGTTCCTGCCCGCTGCGCCGGGTACTCGCGGTTCGGAGGTGGTTGCTGTAGCGTGACGGGCTCCTGGTGCCGCGCCCGCGCGCGCCCTTGCAGGGGGACACCATATCGTGCACGGTCAGCGTCGACGACGGGTGCACGGCGGCGATCACCACGCAGGCCTCGACCAAGGTATGCTGGTTGCTTAATGAAGCTTGACTCTACGCTTACTGCCTACACTTATACTACGCGCCTATGTCTGTTTTGTGTGGCCTTGTGATGCTTACTCGTGTATGACGAAATACTGGCTCTGTAGGAATGTACGATAAACAGGAGTCTATCAGTCTTCCAGGTGCACCCTTTTAGCCCGCATTAGTACATTGTGGGAGGCAACCCTGCTTGGGTAATTTCTTCCTCTGCTCATGCTAGAAACTAGTGGCTGCTTCATTACAGTGCTGAACACAGGGGCTGCCACGAAAATTATCCAGATCTGGGAGCTCTGCCACTTGGTTGGACAAAATTCAAATTGTGTGTGTGTGGGTTGGGGCCTTGGGGGGGGGGGGCGGGGGTTCTTTCCACTGTGAACTTTTAAAGTTCAACAAAGAAATTAACTAACTGATGATGTTCTCTTACTAAGATTGTTTAGCTCTGGTCTTTCTAGCTTTGGGAGACTTCTCCAGTGTTTCCTGCTCAAGGAATTTAGCTCAATTATTAACGTGCCTGACCTTTCATGCACTGACAAGTTCTTCAGTCAACTGAAAATGCTGGTTTCCTTCGTTCAAGTCTTTTTTGTCTACAGGTCAAACTGAAAATCTAGTTTCAATCAAATCTGTTCCATTTTTTCCTGGTCGGCAAGTACCTGTTTAAGCTTAACAAGTCTGTGGTTGAAATTAATTGTCAGCTGAAAGGCTAGTTTGCTTCAAATCTGCTGACTTTATTTATACGTATCTGATTGGCAAGTGCTTTTGTAGGTGTACAAGGCTGTGGGTTCAAAATGTTCTGAACAGTTGTTAGAGGTAATTCTTCTTCCAAGGCATTTGATATATTATTAAAGTGCTCTAGGCTCTTAGTTGCATTCTTACTGCAAAACTAGAAAGATCCATGATTAAACATCTATTACATGCAGTAGGCCAGAGTTGGGGAAGATGCCCTGCTTGCTGTTATTCCAGACCCTGTAACCTGCTTCTCAACCGCTCGGTACCACCAAAAGCAAGTTTTTCAAGTCGCTGCCAATTCGAACCTGGTAGTTGTAGACTGGTTTACAAGTGGCCGTTATGAGAGTGGAGAAAAATGGGATTTTAGCTTCTACAAAAGTGTCAACCATATTTTCTTGGGAGATCAGCCTCTCTTTATTGACTCGGTAAACACTATTGACCTTCTCTTCGTTATTATGTGAAATTGTTAATCCATTTTTGTTTATGTTGTTCACAATTCTTAACACTCCATATATATTTGACCAGACTTTAATTCTTAACACGCTATATGTATTTGAGCAGACTTTAATTCTTAACATGCCATATATATTTGAGCAGACTTATTCTTAACATGCCATATATATTTGAGCAGACTTTATTGGAACAAGGCTCGAATTATAGCATTGCTGAACGGATGCAGGAGTACAATGTGGTTGCGATGGTTGTGTTACTGGGGTAAGGTCAATACATCATCATCTGAAACACATGATACCTTATGTTCTGGTCAACTCTGTTTGAACATTTGAAAGTTACTGTTACATGAAGTTTCGAGTAGCAGTACTACACCGATGAATTTGCATTACTCACTTCAGCCTAGAAGCTTATGTTTCTGTTTTACAATTATTATTGTAGGGCACAAAGTTAAAAGTACCATATTGATTGGCTATTTATGTTTCTGTCAATATAGCTAACAATTTGCTGCTATATTGAGAGGAAGAGCTAGTGTTATATGCAAGTGCCTAGTCTAGGATTTGGTCTTCTCTATTAAGAACCAACAAATGAAATTGTTAGAAGTCAGTACATACATTTTTCATTAAGCTACAATATGCCTGACGGAAAAAGCATGACTGACAGAATCCAAACCATAATGCTCATGATTCATGGCATGCTTTCCTGTGAAGGCCAAAGTTGAGGCACATACAAGACAAGATGCAAGACGAAGTGAAGAAGCTGATGTCTGGACAGCTGCGGCCGCCCACATCCGGCGGCAGCCTCTACACTATGAGGTCCAAACCTCCTCAGCGTCCACCAAGGCCTCGGCTCGTCGCCTCCTGCAGCACTTTCGGCCGCACGGTTTGTTGCTGCTTATCGTTGTGCTATAGAATCGAGGCAAATGTGTGCTCCTTGGGGCGTCCTTTGGCTTACAAAGACCGGCATCTGTCATCATTTCTTTGGGCGCAGGGAACAGGCATGGTTGCTCGGGTAGCCGCGGTGAGCACGGAGCTCGCGTACAGCTTCTTGAGACACCATCTGGCCGCGCTGGAGCCGTTCCTTGGCGCTTCCCCGTATGCTTCGTCTTGAAGCTGGCAGACAGGCTGATGAAGGTGGTGAATGCTGAAGCTGAAAGGATCCTTGACCTCCAGTTTGCATGGGGAATGAAGCTGCAACTTGTTGGGTAGAGTATACCAATACCATCGTGTGGTTTGTCAGCACACAAAATTGTAATTGTAGAAAAAGTCCAGGGCGATCGGAGTTTCTGATTTTGGTTGGCTAAGTTACATGGCTGGAGTGAACATGTTGCGTCTCGTTGGGTGAAATAGCGTTTACCTGGACCTGACAGTGTGAAGCAGAAGCGTTTCATCTGCCATAATATAACAATTCTGCTAGAGAATGAGTTTTTTTTTTTTTTCACAGGAATGTTACTCTACATGAATAGCAAAGCAGCATGCAAGTGCAGCGAAGTGGAACGCCACGTAGGCGCCACACGTGGCCGTGTTGGTGCTGAGGTGGTGGCCATTGGTGGGGGAGCTGGAGGAGGAGAGGAGACCAACGGTCAAAAGCGCCGTACAATAATGGAGGCGTGGGGATGGCGAAACCTGAGGCGCACAGGTGAGATGGGGGCGGGCGCTGCCTCCCTTTCCCCTGCAGCTTCAAGAGCTGCCGCAGCGCCAGCGATTGGACCACCCACCTCACGCCTCCTGCTCCCCAGGCCCCAGCCAAACACCCCAGGATCCATTATTGCCACTTTGACAGCCCCATCACAAAAGGGCCCAACATGTAGCAAATCAGTGTGATTTCTCTCTTTGTGCAGATTTGAGAGGTTTTGAATTTTTCAGCCGCCTTTTTGGTGTAAAAAGATTTGTGTCAAGCAAAGCGGATGGGGCTCCTTTTCGATCATTTAACTTTGCTGGCAATGCGCATGGGAAAAGCCTGTTGGTTTGGCCTCCGGCGCCGGCGCCGGCGCACTTCAAATCTTCAATGTGTGATTCGGATCAGGAATTCAGGATTCGGATCAGGATCACCCCACTGACCAGACCAAACTGGGGAGGGAGCACAGAGCAGTGCCTGCTTTTGGTTGGTTAGGCTGCATGTGGCAAAGCTGACATGTGGTGTAGCAAAAAGATGAGGAGAAGAGACGGATGAGACCATCACAGCATCAAGTGGACAGACTCGAGGGGAGGGCGCGCCTTGTGTGAACTGTCAGGTGAGGTCCAGTGAGAACTGCAGGTCTGCAGGAGGGAGGTGTAGCAACAACATGCACGTCAATCGTTGGGGGGGGAGCCGAGGTTGCTTTGACAATTCACACCACAGGAGTGCAAGGTACTGTATGTATATTTTCCTTTTGGTTATTGCTGCTTGCAAAAACAACCTGGCAGCGGACGAACAACCTAAGATCATGTATAGAAAGGAAACTGATCTAATCAATGTGATACGTTTCCGCTCCGCTCCTTTGGGATGTAAGATTTCTTTGCTCATGCCAAAAAAAAAAAAAAATAACGGAAGAAGTATAAGTTAAATATACTTCAGTTTGAATTATTATATTAGGTTAACAGTTTGAGATGTCCTCTCATAGTGAGTTAATGGACTCCACCGCCTTAATAACACAAAAAAAAAAGAACACCAGAAAGGGAAAGGTGATTGTAGTTGCTCCTGTCCAGTATTCCAGTGGCGTGGCGGAGCTTGAGCAGCATCTTAAACAAACCACTAAACGATGCATGAACCATATTATTAGCATATATTACTGTATATATGTTCATTATTAACCAAAAAACATACTCTTAAACAACCCGTGATCATGTGTGCAATAAAGGGAAGATAAACTAGCAACCCAAGTAGCATGTCCATACGTTGGACGTGTCGGCCCGGCAACGGGAGCCTCCTATGTTCCCCGACCGGCAGAAGCAGAGTTTGGTGGCGGTCCCTGCTCGGATCTGTACTATACTTGTAGAGTAGATTGTCGTCGCACTAGCAGCTCGTGTGCGAGCCGCACAAGCCGTTCTACTCCGTACAGCTGTATTGTATTCGATCGTCCGCTGATTTTAATAAATAAATAAATAAATAAATAGAGCAATAAAACTTAATCCGTGTTGACTAGACAGAGCCATTGGATATTCCGATTTAAGAAGAGAGAACAAGAAAACTCTAAACATTCACCTTTATATATAGTGACACCATAGTTTCTTAAGATAAGCTAACCATTGTATTTTTGAACGTAGGATAGATAAAAGAGTTTTTTTCTTCCTTCCCATATAAATGGAGCAATAATAAAGGCCTAGGAGGGCCACATCTGACAGGGGCGCCAGTGCAAAGATGGAGCCACGCACGTTTGGGCCGCAGCCGAACAGGTGAGGTGGTCCGTGGTCATGTTGCATTGCATGCAGGCCACTGATTGCATGAGTGACTTGACCATTCCACAATTCTCTCGGGCTGCGCCTGAGAGAGTGCACTGTACAGCAGCCGCAACCGCCAATGTAGGAGTGACGAGACCCAGGAACTCCGATGTAGCACACTACTGTCTCCATTCGAAATGGTAAAAATTCATTCTTTTCTAGATACTAGATACGTATCCAAAGCAATAAAACAACTAACAATTTTAAATGGGTAGAGTATATACAGTTTTTCAATATAGATGTTAATGTTACCGTATCAATCTGCTGAAATACTGTCTCTCTCTTCCGGCCACCACTTTGTAGTTGTAGGCCGGTGCATCTTGGCTCCTTGCACTGGAACAATCCGGTGTCCCTGTTCCAGTAGCCTGCCGTGCACTTATAATCTGATGTCTAGCGACCGGGCCAATCTCATCCTGCTGGTTCGACAAGAATTGGCTACTTGTCTTTGTCTAGGCATCTTGCATCTTTTGTTGTTTCTTGACGCATTCCTTCTAATGCCTCGCTTCAGGCGTTGATCATCCTGATCACACCATTTTTTGAGTCCAAGTCCACCTTGTATCTATTTAAACCATATCTTATATACTAGTACATATCATTAGTCTAAACGGTCATGTTGCTCAACAAATACAAAAAATCAAACTTAATGGCCCACAGGGTACATTCCATTACAATTTTTCTCCTCACTCTTCTTCAATTTTAGTGCCATATCATCCTTTTGCTACTCTAATTAATGAACAAAGAAACCATGTTAGGAGTGTCGGTTGTAGATGTTGACATGAAAGGACAAGACGACTTGCTTTGCAGAGCTTAGAGACCAAACCGATCTCAAGCTATAATTTCGGTGGGAGATATTTTAAGAGCATGATTCTAGACCCATGAGGAGGTCTTTGAGGCTAGGCCCAACGCTTCCAATATCAAAGCACTGCGTGCACTCTTTTTAGGACGTAAAAAATGAGTTGCTCAGGCAGCAACAAAGACACAAGGCCACTCTTTAGGTTATGTCATTATCCTTATCTTGGTTGTCTATCTTTCGTGAAATATCAGTGCTTGAATCTACATGCTAGAATGGTCAACCGCTGATTGTAACCCCCAAAGACCTTCTGCAGTGCTTGTCAAAAGCACGCTGTTTGTATGGTTAAACTCTTCTACCTTAATTACAATAATGTACAAGTTTTTTGTGTATTCAAGAAAAAAGAGCATAGTCATAGAATATGATTTTATGAAGAGAAATCTTTTAAATGGATAATAGAGGAGTCAGATCCATTTTGGATGGCTTTTCCCGAAAAAACCACTGAACTAGAGTGCTAGAAACCCGCCGTTAACTTTGGATGCCTCATCATTGATGTACAACTAGTCGGAGTTAGAGGGCACACAATTAACATGTGGGCCTCCAGCACAAAGTTTAACTTAGGTAGATTTTAATGGGGTTTCATGAGAGTTTTAAATAGACATTAAATATCTTGACGGGTACAAGTGAAATGATAAAAAATTTATGAGAGCAAAGAGAGTTTCATGACAATAAAATTCTTCTGTTCTGTTTCTAAAATATTTGTACATTGGAATCTCGAGACATGAAATCTTCGTGGAGAATTTAGCCGAGCACACATGATTAAGTTAGTGGCTATGTGTCCCTATAATGCTGAACGAGAGATTTGATAGCTATCTAGTGTTTTGCCTGATAGTGATGCTGAGTTTGTTTTGGCGCTTTGCTCGGGCGCCCTTCCTCCCACCGACATGACCCGCAGTTCCAAAGTGGCTGTCGGGATGCATGGATTATTATATTATCACCTCTCGGAATGCCCGCCCAGCTGAACAAGAATTGCATTTTGTTTTGATAACCAAACAAGAATTGCATGGCTGCTGTCTAGTAGTTGCATCGTGTCATTTTCGTGCGTGCTCGTGCAGGTAGTGTGCATCTCTGTGCATGCATGGCTAATGGACTTGCCCGGTCACTCAATTATATTGCTACATCTAAACACTTATTTGACACGTATTTACCTCAATTCACTTCAACAATTTACGTGTGTTAAGCTGAGAATTGAAGCGGAAATTAAATTAATTTTTATCTTAATTCACACAACACATGTAGATTGATGTATATATATGGACATCTAAACAAGCTCTCACAACGTGATATCCATGGCATCGTGCATGGAATTCTCATCTGGTTTAGAATTTCAGGTCAAATTGGATGTACTAGCATGGTGTAGTAAGAGCATGTTTGATATAGTATTCAAGAGCTAATTGTTAGTATTCCTACTAGTTATATTAGCTACAAACTTTGACTTTTTAAATTACCTTTTGATCTGTCATTATGGTGTGATCCGGTGGATCGGAGCGTCTCGTGCTTCGTGGCCGTGACCAGTCATTCGATACAACCAAACAATTCCCAGGTTCCGAGACCACTGCTGTTGGTCACTCCAAAAGCCATGCTTCCGACAAAGGTGCCTAGGAATACCGCTCGATATTCTCTTCGCGCTCTCAATGATAAAATCATCTTGCTACTAATATAACTAGAGTAACCTAGCATGCCAATAATATAGAAAAATATGTAAGAATAGACACATGAATCATAAGGAAATATGTGAGCTTTGCTAGCTAATTTACCATTCTTTCTCGTTTTAATTAAATATAAAATATTCTATTCACTAGTTTGGACATAGTTGGTCCTAATTGATTTCTAGAGTTGTCTCAAGTTATACTTTTGCCTGAATTTATATTTCGTTTGTTTCAAATGCATGGTAGGTTATTTTGACTTTTTGGATATATAGCTTTTTGCTACGTAGGTATCTAGTTTTATAAATGCTATGTATTTTGAAAAGCCAAAGTGGTTTACAATTTAGAACGAAGAGAGTAGAAAAGAGCACAAAGATTCTTGGAATTATGTTTGAGTAATGTACAAGTATTGTTATCTTTGCTAAATTAAATCTTATGTGTATATACAATTCTCTAATTTATTTTGTTGATAAATACCTCTATTTTGAATTCCTGGCTCTACCCTTTTGGGCAGAGATGAACAGCTCTCGTCCTCGGTCCACCCCATGTATTTTTTAGAACATAGAAAAAATCCCAACCTCTGCTATCTCACACAGCCAATAAAACCACACATGATTGACTTTTTCTACCTTTTGCATCCTAGTAGAGATTAAAACGACCCATCAGTCCTCTGATGGGGAAATTCTCATGGAAAAACAGGCATCAAGCCCATTGACACTACGTTGGACTAGCATCGCATATTTTGTATCGTGGCACCTGCCCCCAGCCTCTCGTCTTTTTGGGTCCCTGTCTCTACACAGACCAGGGGACAAAAGACAGTGGTCCATTGCAAAGTGAATCACAACTGCATCAAACAACCATGTCACAGCAACAGGATTGGAGAGTTTGGACCGGAGCTGGGCGTGTGCATCACATGCCGGTCAGGTCATACAAAAGCAAGACAGGGACGCACACACAGCTACTACATGCATGCATGCATGCAAGAAACCATGCATAGGATCAAAGCTTTCAACTCTCAAGTCTCAGTTTTATCCAAAAAAAAAAAAAAAAAAGGGGAACTCAAGTCTCAACAGCTGCCAAACACCAAACAGGCAGCTGAAAATCACTTGAGTCTGTAGCATACACAATATAACATACATTGCTAGTAACATCTTCAGTCTGGGAAATTTTCATATATTATCATTATATTTAGGTGTGGAAGTGTATGCAAGTAACCCTTGTTACATCAAATACAAAATTGGTAGCCACCTCATATGGGCCCCGCCTGCAAGTGTGAGCCCCACTTACCAGTGTCTACCTAGGCCTGCAACAGGGGAACTGCTTTACAACCGTCTCTCTAGCTCCCTCTCCCTCCATCTCATCAACACACACAACTGCCTTGAGATGGCCATGGCCCTAGCAAAGCTGCTAGACGGATCACAAGGCCACGCCCTTCCCCAAGCAACCGACCAGCCAGCTCTCGTCTCTACAAGGCTAATCATCATCATTAAGACTACTATAGCAAGCTACTAATTAATAGCCACCATCACCATCACTGCAACCGCTATCACTGGCTAGCTATAGCCAGTGACAACGAGCAGCAGCAAGGAGGGGACATGCGCGAAGTTACGAAGCGCTCAGGCCAGAGGGGACCTGTGGGGGGCACCCTTCCTCCTGTTGCCGCCGCCGAGCGACAGCACGATCTGGGGGAAGAACCCTCCTCCTTTCTTCCGCTTGGCCGCCTCGCTGCCGCGCCGTGCTCCACCGTCGACCCTAGTGTCACCGCCATTGTCGCTTGATCCCCCACCGCCGCCGCCATTGCCATAGCGCTGCGTCGGGTCCTCGAGGATCGAGTTCGGAGTGATCTGCCCGCCGTCGGTGTCGTCGTCGAGGTCCGAGCCGTCGACGCGGAGGTTCTCGAACCTTGGGAAGGCGAGGCGGTCCGGGTCCGTGGCCGCACCGCCGCCATAGTACTGCAGGATGTTGGACAGGTCCCCTCCCTGCATCATGACATGATCCACCTGCATGTATATGTGCAAACCATGTGACATGTGTTTGACAAAAGTCGTCATCGTGGAATTCAGCATGCCATCCTCACTGGGAGTATATGATGATGCATCATGGCCAAGACAAGTCCTGCTTGTGGTGGTGGTTTTTAGCTGACCTTGCAAGAGAGGGAGCAGAAGTGGAAGGGCTCCTGGAGGATCCTGTCACATGTGAGGCAGATGTTGCCGGAGCCCTTGAAAGGCCTGGACTGAGGCCTCGGCTTCAGGAAGATTACCTTGGCACTGTTGATCGTGTAGGTCTGCACAAAGGGAATCATTAACAGTAAATCATCAGCTAGTACAATACGAATTCAAATCTGCAAGCACTACCACACAACAGTACCAGTGATACCACAATGCTTAGCAGTAAATCATTTCAGAAACGGAACCAAGAATCGTCTAAGGCTAGCTGATGTTACAGTACAAATACTGAATACAAATACAATAGTAATTTTGCAAAGGAATCACCTGAACACAGGAGCAGTCAATGAGCTTCTCGAGGTCGCCAAGGCGGACGACGTCATGGTATACGTAGCGCCGCACCTAATTAATTCAAAAAATTAAATTAACCCAAGATAGTAAAACGAAGCCAGTGTCTGCCTCGAGGTTCGTGCTAAACATGTTTACACAGGCAATAATCCTGGAGTTTTAAAATAAAAGGCCGCAGCTAGTACAGTAGCAGTACAACTTCGGTTGGGCCACAATGGCCCGCCCATGCTTTGACCGACCGGGCAGCAGTACCACCTCCGGTCGTGATCTTATCATGGGAGACCCCAAACCACCTGCAGTGACGAAACTGCCCTTCCACTAATAGGAAAATCCAACGCAGGATTGGGGATACAAAGGTAAAAGCGCACCAAGGAGAGAGAGAGAGAGGGGTAAACTCTGGCCGTGAACGAACAGTAGAGTACCGAGGCGGACCCCAAGGGAAGAACAGTGTTAATGCCTCTGTTTGGTAAAAAAGACAGGGCGGCCAGTTACCGCGCGGGCGCATACGGTAAATCTGCTTTGCCCCCGGCGGTAACAACTCCTTCCAAGAAGAAAAAGTAGAAAAGGCCGATCCGATTTTTACCGGCGGGCGCTGCACTGCACGGCAGAGGACGAGCAGGAAATGTTGCTATACATGGCAAAACAGTTTGGATAACCAGGCCTATTAATGGAAGCTCGCACGCAGCAGGAGGCGATTACGCAGAGAAATTCCAATCCAATTCGAATTCTTGCTGCGAATAGAATAGCATCCGAGGAGAGGAGGCGAGATCATCACAACAACAACAACAACAACAACAAAGCCTTTTTATCCCAAGCAAGTTGGGGTAGGCTAGAGATGAAACCCAAGAGAGACGGAAAATGGAAGACACAAAAAGGGCACACGACAGAAAAAGAGGTCACGGTTGAGGCACGTTGATTGCCGCCTCCAAGCGCTCCCTGTCCAAAAACTAAATCATTGGAGATATTCCACTCCTTAAGGTCTCTCTTAACCGCCTCGTCCCAAGTCGGTTTTTTCGACCTCTACCGCTCTTTTACGTTATCGGCCCGCTTCAGAACCCCACTACGCACCGGGGCGCCTCGGGAGGCCTCCATTTGGACATGTCCAAACCACCTCAATCGGTGTTGAATCAATTTCTCCTCCAATGGTGCCACCCCAACCCTATCCCGAATATCGCCGTTCGAATTCTATCCCTCCTAGTGTGCCCACAAAACCAACGCAACATACGCATCTCTCGCCACACTCAATTCTTTGGACATGTCGCCTTTTTGTGGGCCAACACTCAAGATCAGATAACATCGCCGGGCGAATCGCCGCCCTATAGAATTTACCCTTCAGCTTCCGAGGCACCCTTTTATCACAAAGGACGCCTTTAAGCTTGGCGCCATTTCAACCAACCCGCTGCAATTCTGTGCCTCGACGTCTTCATCTATGTCGCCATCCTTCTGTAGCATCGATCCTAAATACCGAAAAGTATCCTTCTTGGCCACCACTTGCCCATCTAGGCTAACGTCTCCCCCTCCTCGTGCCTAGTCGCGCTGAAATCGCACCTCATATACTCGGTCTTGGTCCTACTAAGTCCGAACCCCTTCGACTCTAACGTGTGTCTCCATAGTTCTAACTTCCTATTAACCCCCGCCCTACCGGTCATCCACTAGCACTACATCGTCGACAAAGAGCATACACCAAGGGATATCACCTTGTATGTCCCTTGTGACCTCATCTAACACCAAGGCAAATAAATAAGGGCTCAATGCCGACCCCCGATGTAGTCCTATTTTAATTGAAAGTCACCGTAGGTGTCGCCATCGTAAGTTTGGACAAACGTCATCGCATCCCCTGTACATATCCCTAATGAGGGAAATGTACTTAGTTGGTACTTTGTGCTTTTCCAAAGCCCACCACATGACATTCCTCGGTACTTTGTCATATGCCTTCTCGAGGTCAATGAAGACCATGTGCAAGTCCTTCTTCTGTTCCCTATATCTCTCCATCAACTGTCGTAAAAGGAAAATCGCCTCCATGGTCGACCTACCAGACATGAACCCAAACTGATTTTGGGTCACACTTGTCACTCTTCTCAGGCGATGCTCGATGACCCTCTCCCAGAGCTTCATTGTATGACTCATCAACTTAATCCCGCGGTAGTTCGTACAACTTTGAACATCACCCTTGTTCTTGAAGATAGGTACTAATATACTTCTCCTCCATTCTTCAGGCATCTTGTTAGATCGAAAAATGAGGTTAAAAAGCTTAGTTAACCACACTATCGCTCTAGTGCCTAAGCATCTCCACACCTCAATGGGGATACCATCAGGGCCCATTGCTTTGCCTCCCTTCATCCTCTTCAAAGCTTCCCCGATCTCTGCCTCCTGGATTCTCCTCACAAAGCGTCTGTTGGTATCGTCAAATGAGTCGTCAGTTCGCAGAACTGCACTGTTTCAAAAAAAAAAAGTTCGCAGAACTGCACAGTAACTTTGCAAGTGCAGGATAAGATCAGCATACAAGGGGATTTTTCACCTTGCAGAACATGGCTATTTCCGGCGAAAGGCCAAGGAAGAGGCAGCGGTAACTCCCCACAGCTTTTTGCCTTTTGGGTTCGACTCGCAGCATGCAACAAACTCCTGACCGGATAGTTGCGAGAAACAAGAAAAGGGGAAGAAATGGCAACGACAAGACAAGCTAGGGAGAGAAGCAGGAATGATTTTTTTTTTTTAAAAAAAAGGAGAAAAACTTGAGAAGGAATGATTTGCATGCAAGGGGATTTGAATTTGTACCCTTTGCCATGCATAAATAAATAGTAACTAAAATCATGGAATTACTAATTCAGGGCATAGTTACAAGCCTTGCAGAGTTGCAGGTTACAATTAACGCCCCCCGGCTGGTAACTCAAAGCCTAAACAACGAGAGGTATGAACAAGTGAGGATCCGTGACTAGACTTTGTAGTACCTTACAAACACAGGATTTATTACCCTGGTAGGTACTCCCTCCGTCCCATGGAGTATGTCGTCCGGGAAGCGTGTTTGTGAGGGGGACACGGTTTTCCAACGACAAACTCCATGGGACAGAGGGAGTAGGTAGGTAAGTAGGAGCAGAAATTACCACGATGAAGAAGTACAAGCATGCATGGAATTGCTGTTCTGTTTAGTGCGCAAATTAGGCGACGGTTATGGCAGGACCCAATCAAGAGAGCGGCGGCTTGCATGGATGATGGACAGATGAGCATGACCCAAGCAAAGCAAACCAAACCAAACCACGCAAGGCGACAAGGGACGAGGACCGGAAGCAAGTACAAGTTTAGCAACAACTTGTACTGCAAGAGGGATGATGATGACCGGATGAGCAATTAGCGTAGCCTGGGATTTCTCTTTTTGCTTTCCCCACAGAGACGAGACGAGAACACGCATCAAATCACGTAAGTAGTACTAGTGATCAAATCAAATCATATGAAAATGGTAGGGGAATTAGGCTAAGCCGGGACCAAATCTAAGAAAGGAAGGAAGGATCAGCTGAAAAGACAGCACACGACAAAAACAAAAGCGAGATGTATACATATCCATGCCATGCCCCTCCTCTACTAGTAGCACCTAGTACTACTATAGTTCCATTGCCATGAAGAGAATAATAAATTAATAAATATAAAGAGAAATTGATTGATTGGTAGTACTAGTACTCCCGTTCCCATCCACGCACAAGAACCGAGGCCTCCTGCAGCAATAACCCAAAAGCTACTGCCTTCGGCGCGGCCCCCAAGCAGAGCAGCGGAACGGTTCAGCGGCGAGAATTGCTGCTCGGAGTCGGAGATACTAGTAGGTAGGAGTAGAAATTGAGCAGATCGACCGAGCAGCGAGTGGAGTTCGTCTAGTAGTAGTACGATCATGTGTAGGATGTCTCTCTGTACATGGCGCGAGCGCGACCAGGTGCATGCCATGGCAGGAGAGGGAGAGGAGAAGAGGAAGAGGATGAGGAGGAGGAGGAAGACGAAGGAGACTCATCGACTCGAATCGACTGACCTGGAGGAGCGGGTGGTGGCGGTGCGCGGGGGCGCAGTGCGGGCAGAAGCTGGCGCAGCAGGCGAGGCAGAAGATGTTGCGCTCGTTCTTCTTGTGGGACTCGTGCGCGGGGCACGCCACGAAGAAGCTCTCCGCCACAAGCCCCGCCACCCACCCGGCGGGCGCCATCCCCAGCCACCGCACCGACGCCGAGACCGAGACCGAGACCGATCGATCTGCCGGAGGCCACCTCCGGGACGGATCTCTCCTCCTCCTCCCTCCTCTTCCTGGTCTCGGCTTCGGCTTGATTGATCGCTCGGTCACTTCCTCGATGTCCGTCCGATCTCTGGCAGCACGCAGCGGGCAGCAGAGAGCAGGAGGCAATTCTGCCCGCCGTGCCGACCCCGGCCCCCCCTCCGGCCCTCCTCTCTTCCTCTCCCCTCGCTGCTGGGACGCTGGGCTGGTTTGTTTAGTAGCGGAAGGGACCGGGCCGGACCGGACCTGCGGTGGTGGTGGTGGTGGTGGACTGGAAGAGGTGGTGCAAGGCAGCGCAGGCAGGCAGGCAGGCAACGGCGCAGTAGTACTAGTAGTACGTGTGCCTTGTCTCGTAGCTGCGGCGCAGTTCCCTCGCGGACGGAGGGAGAAGAGACGAGAACCGGAGAGAGAGAGAGATAGAGAGAGGGGAAGGGGATGCTGCGGGCGCAACGACTCGCTGTACATCCGGGTTATATGCGAAAAAATTATTTAGAGTTTCAAAAATTCTTTTTAAGTTCTCAAAATTTCGAAATATCCAAAGTAAATTTAAATCCTAAAAAATATCTATTTAACTGTTTATATTTTAAATTGAAATTTAAATGTTCAAAAACTACCGTGTTATAGATCATGTCAGCGTTCCAAGGCATTTGAAATTTGTAATTTTTGAATTTTTGCAATCTATATAAGAAAAGAAAATAGACATTTAACGCTCTAATGACTTTAGATAAAAGATCTATCAAATACAAAAGTTAACTTGAGAACTATAATTTTTATGTATAAGTTGTCAACATTTGAGGTCATTCGATAATTTTAATTAAAAACTCTAAGAATGTAAAAGGAAGTTTTGACAACCTAAATAGTTTTAAATAAAAAAATTAACTACAACTTTATAGAATTTTAGCTCTATAATTTGATATAAAGTCAGTCTTCATACAACTTCATATGCTAAAGTTATAAATTTTTAAGAACTATTAAGGGTTGTACTTTAATAGTTAAGGGCATTTTGGTTAATTTTAACTCCTCTCTCCCATTCACTCTTAGATAATATTATTTGAACAGCCATAGCATATACTCCCTCCGTCCCTATTTAGATGTCGCCGTGGGATACGTGCCATAAGTTTGACTTGATTTATAGAAAATATGTATAATATTTATATCTCTAAATAATTTTGTTAAAAAACTAGATCCAAAGATCTTTCCGATGATACTAATTATGGTACTAATCGATAAAATTTATTATTTATTAAAATTGCCAAGCATTTGTTTCTCGGAAAGCGAAGTGACAAGTATTTAGGGACGGAGGGAGTAGGAATCAATCACCACGATTAAAGAGTGTTTGCTAACAAAGACAACATTAATTATTGTCCATTAATTAATATTATTCTTAAAGAGTGTCGTATAATAAATCTACCCTTTGGATAATGGCTTGGGCCAGAAACTGCGGTCAGACAGCAACAATTTGGAATTCAGGTCGACGAAATCGACGGCCTGATCTACTGACTACTGTATTGACCACGAAGGTTGCCAAGAGAGTCCCAAACATGAAACAAACATGCCTGGCTCTGCTACACCTAGACCACACTGCAAGTGTTTGTGTGTGTTTTGGTTTAGCCATGTTGGGTTTTTTTCTCAACATCCGACCTATACAAGTATAATGTATGTGCCACAGGTTTCTGTATTAGTTCCTAATTAATACCTGGATTAGTCATCTATAGGTGCCGCAGCATGAAATTAATGGCTCTTGTAACTAAACTAGGCACCTTGGCCACAAGTTTCTATAGTTCCGTCCTAATTTTTGGAGATATGATTAATGATTGTCTAAGGTTCTAGAGGCGCATGGTATTTCGGTGCCGTAGCCAGGGCAGTACTGACCCTGGCTGCCTGGCTCCCTCCCGGTGCTTGCACGGGTCGCGGGAGGGAGCCAGACCGCCAGGGTCTATGCTGTCGTAGCTATGGCACTGGTATATCTTGCGTCTCTGCAACCTCATAAGAGTACGATCTAAAGAGTAAATGATGGTCTCAAGAGTCAAAATTCAATCAGTTTTCACTGGACCCACCATTGTCGTCTAGTTCAACACTTTCTTTGAGCCTTACGGGTGTTCATTTGGTCATATATAAGCCGGCCGATAACATGTTCTAATTTGGCTTATTATTGTGAGAGAAAAATACTGTTCGAACAGCTAGTAAACCTGATTTATAAGACGAGCGAACAAGCCCCGCTTTAAAAACCAAATGTTGCAGGCCTAGTATCTCCTACTAGTGTACTGTGAGTACCATCTTCCCTGGGATGCATGGCCGTTTGCCATCTTGATCTTGGACTGTAGCGTGGGACGGTACCAGGCAAACGCAAGGCTTCCCTCCTGGTCTCCGACCGGCCGGCCCGCTGGTGGTGCATGCCACTTGTTGGCGCGGAGCGCAGACAGACCTGGCAAAGAAGAAAAGCGTGCACAATAGCGGTGAGGGTGAGCGAGTCCGTGAACGAAGCACGACGTACGGCCAGCCATCATCGCCACATGATCGATCGATTCGATTTCAATTTCAACCCATCTATCGGTCGACACCAGCCAGTGGCGGAGAGATGGGGCTGAGGGGGGCCTGGCACTCTCTAAATTAGGTTCTTAATTACATAACTAGCTAGTTAATGATACTATTTGTATTATAATTTTTTGTTCTCACTTCATATTAATCTCTAATATGATTTTATATAAATAAAAGTTAGGTGTTCCTAATATTTTCTTCATATATTTTATTTTTGTTATCACCTATACCAAACAATATTAGTTTGTCCCTAATAGCACACACTGTAATTAGCTAGTTAATTGAAAAATCATTGCTTTACTTGTTTAATCATTCTAAATTAATCTCCAATAGGATCTATATTACTTAGCATTAGTCTTCCTATTATTTTTCTTATCTCCTATGTTCCTACCACTATTCGTCTAAATGGTTGTTTACACCATGTACTCAGCTTTTAAATGCTACGTGTACGATGTTTTTGCTTAATTGTCTATTTAAATGACTATTTTACTGTTCAAGTAACTATTCAGTTACTTTTCGTTTAATGTTTAGGATCTAGTGACTAATTATTTTGCCCTGTTTAACTACTTGCTATTGCCATGATTCATTTTTTTACCAAAAAATAGATTGATTAGTGAAGGTTAGAGGCCCGAGACTAATTAATTTCTCTTCATTTTTTTTGTTTTTCTGATTTCTTTTGTATCATAGCATACAAATTTATTTAGGTGTTATGTATACTTTTGTTGTGTATATATTTTGACATGTATGATTGTCGTGCTTTTACACGGCCCCCCCTATGTTCAAATCCTGGCTCCGCCTCTGAGACCAGCCAAATGATTTGTACTCGACCATGTCGTGGCGAGCAGAGGCAGCTACTCCTACCTCCAGCCAGGGGTTGTCGCTCTTCCTTTCCCTCCTCTCCAGTTCGCGACGTACTGAGGAGCGCGCGCGTTGCCAACTTATTATTACCACAATCTGTTTGCACGCTGATGCTGTCAATTTATTACCACAAGTCCACAACTGATGTGTGCGTGGCTCGCCAAACATTTAGCGAAATCATGCCTAACATTTTTGTTTGGCAAGCCAAAAACACATGTGGCACATTCTGGCGCTGGACACAACATACGGAATTTCTTTGCTAGGCACATTCTGTAAAGTTCAAGGCACAAACCAAACAGGCTGTTATATTATCGTTGTTAGCTTCCCTAGCTCCTCTTACTAACGAACGAGCTAAAAGTTAGCTCTTGCTTTACTAAAGTTTAGCTGTCTGATCAGTTCATCTGTTTGGATACAGATGAGCAAAACTTTTCTTATCCAGAGGTATCATCAACAGACCCTTAGATTTACTGATGTGAGTTCAGATTATTATCCTGTAACAGGAAGGATTCGTTATCCATCGATCATACCACTATACTAGCTGCTGTTTTTGAGTTTCAACGCTGTTTTTGAGTTTCAACACCGGTACATATATTGAAGGATGACCATACTACTAGTATGTGCGATGGAGATGGCCAAGTAGATAGATAAGGATTAAGCAAACTATCCACATAGTTGTCCTATTTATTTGTCTTATCAGCCGAACTTATCAGACATTTAAATAGTATTTTTCTCTTACAACAAATCAGCTAATTTATATGACCAGCCAAACACGCCAAATGTGCGTACCTAGCGATCGATGGTTGTCTTGCTGCTATCTTTGGAATTTGCCTACCACATGCCAAATATATAGAGTGATAGAGTGATGGCAACAGACGATATGGCGTTCTACTACCACGGCTAGGTCTAGGTTCATGATGACTATACTGTAGTTGTCCCTCCTCGGCCTTGTTCAGTTCGTGAGAAACTTGCATTCTCTGCACTGTAGCGTTTCGTTTGTATTTGACAAATATTGTCCAATCATGGCCCAACTAGGCTCAAAAGATTCATCTCGTGATTTACAACTAAACTGTGTAATTAGTTATTTTTTACTAACATTTAATGCTCCATATATGCGGGTAGAAATTGATGTGATGGAGAGAGAGTGAAAAAAGTTGCAAGTTGCAACCCAACTGAACAAGGCGGCTCCTAACCAAATTCGGATGCATGTGTCGGTTAAAGATGCAGCTGTCTGCCTCTCGGCTGGTTTCTTCCCTGCTATATATGAAAATTTTACCCATTAATGTTTGTGTTACATGCACATATAAGATACACAAGTACTCCAAATGGTAGTACATCATGCATGGCATGATCATGGATTTAATTTGTTGAATTATCCACATTGCCTCGACGAAAGATGTTACAATCATTTGCGTGCAAGAAAGATAAATGCCATTGACAACATATCCCTTCAACTCCTCAAATGGTGGCGAAAGTATGTATTTTTTTTCCACGCGAGATATTTCATTTCCATTATAGCATAACGGAAATACAAGCATTTGGTGATACAGACCAGATACCAGATAACAGAAGAAATTACCTAATCCTAACAGGAGCCTGACCTGTAGGACTGAACCATCTAGCTGAAAGTCTTTTTCCAGAAGCGGGCTACTATGACCCCACCATTAACAGAAAAGAAAGCTACTCAGAAAAGTTCGATCACCGTAACCAGACAAGCTCACTTAAACAACAAAGACTCAAGTAAGTACTTCTAAACCATTGATCGGCCTATGCATTTAACCTGACCCAGACATAGCGAACTACTGATTGGGCATTTCTTCATTGTCTTCCTGCGCCTGTTCCAGAAGGAGTAGATTTTCGACTTGCCTAGCCGTCTGGACTGCCAGGACTTCCTTGGCCACGCCGAGCATGAGGTTAGCGCCTTCCACCACTTGATCCTGATCCAGCTCTGGGAATAAACCTGACCAATATTTCAGCAAAGCACAGATATGACATATAATTTCTAAAGGACTTCTTATCAATTGTTTCTCAAAGCAAGCCGCATTACGACATTTCCAGATAGCCCAGCATATGGCCGCAACCCCACATGTATAAAATTTCTTCCCACCAGAAATCCACAGCTCACACCAACTCCAGTATTGCTGTAGATCAGTGGGAATATTATCGGCACCAAAGCATTTGGCTACTATGGACCATATCACTTTGGCAACAGAGCATTGAAAGAAAAGATGATTAGTTGTTTCTACATTATCACAGAACACACATCTTGGGTCCCCAGACCAATTTCGTTTCCTCAAATTTTCTTTGGTCAATATTGCATCATTAGCTATCAACCATAGAAAGATCTTAATTTTCAGAGGAATTTTACCCTTCCAAATGTTTTTATAAAAAGGAACACTATCAGCATGAGTAAGATTGTCATAAAGAGCTTTAACTGTAAAACATTTACCCTTTCCTCCTTCCCAGACTACTCTATCCCCTTCATTACAAAGAGAAAAAGCTAAGGCATCATTCCAGATGGCATCCCACTCAGCTCTGAGTTCTCTATCTAACCAACGTCTAAAAGAAATATTATTTCCATTTATAGCTTGATCAACAGTAATGAATTTGTTCTCACATAACTCAAAAAGAATTGGAGCACACCTACATAAAGGAATATTATATACCCAAGGGTCTAGCCAAAATCTAGTCTTACTTCCATCTTTTATTATAACTCCCCTCCCTTTGAGATAAAACTCTTTGACTTTAAGCAAATCATACCAACATGCAGAATCATTAATCTTGTGACTTACTTCATGTATAGAACACTTCTTGAGGTACTTATAAGAAACAATGGTTTGCCAAAACCCTTCTTCAGTTTCTAGTTTCCACCACCACTTGCAAAGGAGACTAATATTCATTTTTCTTAAATTTTTAATCCCTAATCCACCTTTCTTTCTACTCCTGCAAATATATTCCCATCTGATTAAATGATATTTTTTCCTGGTACCTCCTCCTTGCCAGAAAAAAGTTCTCCTTAATCTATCCATGGCATTAACAGTAGATTTAGGTAGTAAATAAACTGACATATGGTATACAGGTGCATTACTCAAACTAGCCTCAATTAAAGTAGTTCTTCCAGCTATTGACATATTTCCTCCTTTCCACACATCAAGTTTCTTACTATTCTTTTCCACCAGGTGAAGCCAATCACTCACTTTCAGCCTACTGGGACTCACTGGGACACCCAGGTACTTTGTTGGGAAAGTGCCTAATTGACAATTGAAGATCTCGGCATATTTCTGACCCAAGTTCTCTTCATCATTAATCATAAAAATCTCATTTTTGTTATAGTTAATCTTTAAACCAGCTAGCAGTTCAAACATGTACAACAAGTAACTTCATATTCATCGATTTCTCTATATCATGTTTTAGAAATATGATGGTGTCATCAGCATATTGTAGAATTGCCACTCCATTAGGAATTATATGACTAATAAGCCTAGTTATCAAATTACTAGATTGTGCTTTCATAACCATCCTTGTCAAACAGTCGGCAATGAAATTAAACAATATTGGAGATAAGGGGTCCCCTTGTCGAACACCTTTGTAGCTTTTCATGTATGGACCTATTTTATCATTTACTTTTACACTCACAGTCCCCCCAGTTACCACTTGTTTTATCCATTCACACCATTTTTTCTGAAATCCTCTCTTTTCAAGACAAGTGAAAAGTAAATTCCAGCTAACTTTGTCATAGGCTTTTTCAAAGTCAAGTTTCAACACTATGCCTACTTCTCTTCTTCTTTTTGTTTCATGGAGAATTTCATGTAAGCACATAATTCCATTCAATATATTCCTTCCTTTCATGAAAAGCTGTCTGAGTACCATAGATCAACTTCTCAGCCATATTCTCAAGTCTAATAGTAAGAGTTTTGGTAACCAGCTTATATAAACAGTTAAGGAGACATATAGGCCTGAATTGCTGAATTCTAGAAACTTCTTTAACTTTAGGCAGCAAAGTAATAATGCCATAATTGATCCTACTAATATCCACGCTCAAATTATGAAAATCTTCAAAAAGCTCTAAAATATCATACTTCACAATTTCCCAGCAATGCTGATAAAACTCAATGGGTATTTTATCAGGTTGTTGGCATTTCTAACGTCACTACAATAAATCCCAAATCTCTATCCCACGCAATGACACTAGAAATGTTGGTACTAATTAACTTGCCTTTAGCAACTAGCCACTAGCCTCTTTACCCTTATTCCTAACTATGAAACTAGGTTGTCATCCCCAATTGTAAAGCTAGGAATAAACTCGTACTAAATCTTATCATTTTATGTGACTAGGCAGAAATAAATAAAGATAAATATAAACTAAGAATAATTCTGCAAGCGGACAGATAATTATACCATTGTAGCATTTTACCTAGAGTATTACCAGGTTGTCATTTATATTCTACCTTTGGGAAGACATTGCTAAGAAGCTACTCATAGTATTGATAACATGTATATGTATATGCATTGAATAGATAATGTAACCAATGTCATACACTCTACTCATAACAGGGGTAAGTCACAAGATAAATAAGATAATAATAATAATTATAATAATGATAACGAGCCATTAATCGGTCATCTCTTAATGATACTAATCTATCATAGCACTCTAATCATGTCAGCGTTGTCTAATCAGGTAATAGAGAAATAACTCCTATATATTTAACTACATGTCAAAGCTACGTCAACTAGTGCAAGTACATCTAGAAATCATTATCAAGTTATACTACTATAATTTCCAAACACATCGGAGCAATGTACAGGAAAAGATGAGTACAGGAACCTCCTCTCAACCTGACAATCCCACTCTACCAATCCACCGTACGGAGGAAGGCCTACAAAGGACTCAATGGGTCTGCCACACCCACGATCTACCTCACTACCCGGCACAACTGGGGATATCCGCACATAAGCAAAGCATCTAGACACCATGTCTACATATTGCCTACCACTCACCATATGATCAACTAGATGAGCGCTATACGAACAAAGTGCATGAATATAATAGCAAACCAACTTAAATAGATGTATTGAAGTAGACAATGAACATAATAATTAAACTAAGATAAAGAACAATGTTGCTAGTAAATATCATACGAATACAGATAATACAATAAGAAAGAAAAGTTTAAGAACTGTACCAGACTCTTCTCTTCTTGACAACTTCCGGAATCCAAGATTGATTAACACGCCTTGACTTTCTCTAATCTATATCTAACTATGCCAAACTATAAACTAGAAGGCTATGAGAAACTAGAACTTGAAGCTCTAGATGACTTGATCTTCAACTGGCTCAACCTTGAATGACTTGAATGAGGTATTGAATGAATTGGAATGAATTCTCGGAGGAGGTCTGGCTCCGCTTATATAGCCCGGTGGGATGCACGACAGCCGTTTGATCAAACCGACTTCACGTAGGGCTGAGATTGATCTTTAAAGGCGGTGGAGGAACATTCCAGAAGGGGGAAGAGGGTTCCCCTCATGGGAGGCCGGCCCGGCTGGCAGGTGGGGCCGGTCGCCCCACACGGAGGTGGCTTCGCCTCTTCCTTCGCTCCGGTGTCTTACGGATCCTTCTAGAGTAGTTTGGCGTATTCACGAGTTTCGAGATAATTCCGTGGTATAGATTTGTAGTTATGCCCCTTTTCCGATGTTTTTCGGTTCGATCCTTTGAAAATTGATAAATAACCAAAACTCGTGAAAATTGTTAGATAAACCCCTAGCCTTCTAGATATTGATATGTGTTTCATGCCTTTTGATATATAAAATGTTGACGCTATCCACCGTCAACAACTCCCCCAAGCTTACCTTTTGCTAGTCCCTTAGCAAAATCTAGAGTTGGATCAGAAGTTGCTACTATGCTTTCATTCTAACAGATATATATGTTTTCAAATAAAAATTCCCTCTAGATTAGACAAAACTGCTCTAACTTTCAAACTCACCCATATTACCTTTAACTGTAGAGCTTTTAACCTTCACGTGAGTCTTGAGTAATTGAGAGACAGAACAATTGTTGACACCCATTTATGTATAATTTTTATTAGCAAATATCTCTGTGTTATATATGAATATCTATTAGAATAGGGTTATTACTAATAATTTCCACGAGTTTTGGTGAATTGTATATTTTTCAGGGAATTATCCAAAAAAGCTTAAAAGAAGGATTAAAGTGCGTAATTATCACAAAACTTGATCGGGACGGAAAATATCGCCAACGGGACGTGGGGAAGGATCTAGAAGACACCCGAGGAGGCGGGGGGCCAGAGGAGCCCTGGTGGGGCTGGGCGGCCCCCCCCTGGCCGGCGGCCCCCTGCGGCTAGGGTTTGCCTCCCCCTTCTGGAAGCTTCCTCCACCGCCTCCGAGGAGTCATCTCAGCCCCTTGTTAAGTCGGTTTGATCCAACGGCGCGCATTCATCCCTCCGGGCTATAAATAAAGGGCCAGACCCCCCTGAGAAGAGGCCAGATCAAGAGCTGAAGAGTTAGAGCATTAGATAGATATCCACTAGATCTAGGCTAGCAATCAAGATAGAGATTAGAGAGATAGAGTAGAGGAGTAGAGATTCAGAGGAGGCCCGGCCTGTCGGAGCTTTTTCGTAGCTGTATTCGTGCGGATTGACTCCCTCGCCGGAGGCTGCGTTAAGAGGTACTTTTGTATTCGCCATTTCGATTCAAGTAAGCAACTTGTTTTTATTCATTTTTAAGTTTGCAACTCATATTATATTGAGTACTTTGATTTGGGTAGCTCCTAGATCGAAGTAGTGATTCGTAGCATAGACGTGGTGTTTAGGCTATGGTTGCTTGTAGATGTCCCCTGATTAGCCGGATAGTGGTAGTTCACGAAGTTGACTTTATAGCTTCGTTGATTCCTCTGTAGTCCACTTCCCGTTGATAGGACTGATAGACTTATAGGTGCTTAGTAGAAGATTACTCTGTTTCTTCTCCTATTCGGGTTACTTGCCCGGTTAGACAATATTATACAAAGCCTACCGGTTGTCGAAACTAGAAGTCATTAGCTATTTTCTCATTCTCAACAGTTTCTAGATTGTTTGTACCCCTTTAGATTAAGAGTTATAGACTTAGTCATAAATCACTCTTTGTTCCTTTGGGTTCGATATTAAAAACCGGGTTGATCTTGGTGAAGTCTTGATCGGTATATATTTTGTGCGCTTATGGATAATATGATAATAATTACAATATAGGGTGCGATTAATTTATACCAACAAGCATTTTTTGGCGCCGTTCTTGGGAGAACGGTTTGCTGATTTTGACTTTAGTTTATCTTAATCTGTTATTATCCTTTAATCTTGAAAAAATATATAAAATAAAAATAAAATAATATGGAACATGAATCTCAACTTTTATATCAATACGGAGACACCGTCGGGATCGTACCTCCAACCAAAAGAATCATCTAAGCCTATTACATCATCTGGCTATGAGTTACGTCCGGGATTAATCAAATTAGTTCAGGAACACAATTTTTCTGGTAATTCTAATGAAAACCCCTATTCCCATCTAACTGATTTTGAGCAAACATGTTCATGTCTAAGTATTAAGGGCATGACTGATGAAACTTTAAGATGGAAACTCTTTTCTGTTTTTCGATAATGGGACGAGCTAAGAAATGGTATAATCGCCATGTTGGGAGTAGTCAAGGAGATTGGATAATATTACAAAAAAAACTTTTGTCTTTAATTTTTCCCTATAGAAAGAGTCGTTAAACTTTGTTTTGAAATTATAGGATTTAAACAATTAGATAATGAATCGCTAGGCAAGGCTTGGGATCGTTTTTTGACGGCTTTGTGAATTCTGGACCTAATCTTACTTTACGGATCCTATGCTTTTACAATATTTTTTGGGCCTTAATGATAAAAATAAGGAATACCTAAATTTGGCCACGGGTGGAGCATTTATGCATATTGCTGCTGATCATGCTAAGACCATTTTTACTAATATCTTAAATGACCTTCCCGAAGAAAAAAAAGAAGAGTTGTTAGAAGAAAAATCCCCATTAGTTGAAAATGAACTTTTGTCTAATTCATCTCAACCTGTAGTTGATTTAGCTTTTTGAACTAGCTAATGAGAAACAGATAACTTCAATTTTGAATGGATGTGTGAAATTGAGGATGAGTTTTTGATGATTATGGAAATACTACATTTTATAGTAAGATTATTCAACCTCAACAATCTAGGAATTTTGATCCAAATCTTTCACATCCCGATGATTTAAAATTTCTTAGAGAAATGACAAGAGAACTAATTTTTGTTTTGGGTGATGAGTGGTTGATAGAATCCAAGCAATCTCGGGGAAGTAATTGTCTTAATTCTCTCCCTTTGTCACTATAAAATTGCAAGTAGATACATATCCATTTGAGGCTTTATATGACCCAGGTTGTAGGAGTCAATATTATGTCTTATACATTTGCTAAAGAATTCTTAAAAGATATACCATTAATTCCTATAAATAAATTATTAAAAAACTGTTCAGGACACATTATTTCTAGCTTAGGAGTTCTAAGTGCACTTCCTATTGTTATTAATGATTTCTGAATTTTGCTGAATTTTTATATTTTTGATGTTTGGGATTTTGATGTAATGATAGGACTACCAATTATAAAACTTCTTCAAGAAGGTTGTAATGGTAAATTAGACATTAAATTTGAAAAAGGATTTAGTTTTTCAATACCTATAACTCATTCAGTAAAAGTTAAAGCAAAGCCCCTTCCCGAAGTAGATCCAATAGAAGAGGTTAGAGCCATTGAATTTAATGAATTTGTTGAACCTGATTTAGAGGATGACACTCAGTTTTTCATTAATGAAGAGGAGGAGGACCCTATTGATCCTAAACCTCTTGATGAATTGCTAGAGCCGCCTAAAACTCCTATTGAGCTTAAGCCATTACCTTCTGGTCTTAAGTATGTTTTTCTGAATAATGATCAAAATTATCCAGTGATTATTAGTGATATACTCTCTAATGAAGAATCTTATAGATTAATTACTATTTTAGAAAAACATCGTGCTGCTTTTGGTTATTCACTCCAAGACCTTAAGGGGATCAGCCCTGTCTTGTGCACTCATCGTATACCAACCAATCCCGAAATTACATCTTCAAGAGAGCCTCAGCGTAGACTTTAAAATGCGATGAGAGAAGTTGTGAAGAAAGAGGTCTTAAAACTTTTGCATACAGGAATTATATATCCATGTACCGTATAGTGAGTGGGTAAGCCCTCTGCAAGTTGTACCTAAAAAAGAAGGAATGACAGTTGTCCAAAATAACAAGAATGAATTAATACCTCAAAGAACTGTCACTGGATGGCGAATGTGTATAGATTATAGAAAACTTAATAAGGCAACAAAGAAAGACATTTCCCTCTACCTTTCATTGATGAGATGTTAGAGCGCTTAGCCAATCATTCTTTCTTTTGTTTCCTTGATGGTTATTCAGGATATCACCAAATTTCTATCTACCCCGATGATCAAAGCAAAACCACGTTTACATGTCCTTATGGGACTTATGCTTATCGTAGAATGTCATTTGGATTATGTAATGCACCCGCTTCTTTTTAAAGATGTATGATGTCTATATTTTCTGATATGATAGAAGAAAGCATGGAAGTTTTTATGGATAATTTTTTAGTTTATGGAAAAACTTTTGATGATTGTCTAGAAAATCTAGATAGAGTTTTGCAAAGATGTGAAGAAAAGCACTTAGTCCTCAACTGGAAAAAATATTATTTTATGGTTAGAGAAGGAATAGTGTTAGGACACCTAGTGTCAGAAAGAGGTATAGAGGTAGATAAAGCTAAGATTGAAGTAATTGAACAACTACCTCCACCTGTTAATATAAAAAGGAATCGAAGCTTTCTTGGTCATTGTGGTTTTTATTGTAGATTTATAAGAGACTTTTCACATATTGCTAGGTCAATGACTAGATTATTAGCTAAGGATGTACCTTTTAAATTTGATGATGAATGCTTAGAATCTTTTAATATTCTTAAGAAAGCACTTATATCGGCACCAATCATTCGACCCCCGATTGGTCTTTACCTTTTGAAATCATGTGTGATGCTAGTGATTATGCTGTAGGAGCAGTTTTAGGACAAACAAAAGATAAAACGCATCATGCAATCGCTTATGCTAGCAAAATAATGACAGAAGCATAATTAAATTATGCGACAACGAAAAAAAAAGAACTCTTCACTTTGTCATTTTTGCTATTGATAAATTTAGGTCTTACTTAGTTGGAGCTAAAATAATTATTTACACTGATCATACTGCTCTTAAGTACTTGCTTACTAGGAAAGATGCTAAACCGCGCTTAATAAGATGGATCTTATTACTTCAAGAATTTGATTTGGAACTAAAAGATAGAAAAGGAATAGAAAACCACATTTGCTCGATCATTTGTCTAGGATGCATTTTAAAGAACCTGCGGAATTACCTATCAATGACTCATTAAGAGATAACATGTTGTTTAAAGTGACCAAGTCAGACCCTTGGTATGCGAATATTGTTAACTTTATGGTTGCAGGTTACGTACCACCAGGAGAAAATAAAAAGAAGCTTATTTATGAAAGTCGTCTCCACATATGGGATCCACCATACCTCTTTAGGGTTTGTTCAGATGGGCTACTCAGAAGATGTGTACTAGTGGAAGAGGACATGCAGATCATTCAGAAGTGCCATTCATCACCATATGGAGATCATTACGGGGCATTCCGCACTCATACAAAAATTTGGCAGAGTGGTTTCTTTTGGCCAACCATATATGAAGACACCAAAGGTTTCATCCGAAGATGTGGGTCATGTCAGAGGCACCAGAATATTAATGCTAGAGATGCTATGCCACTCACCAATAATCTTGAGATAGAGCTCTTTGATGTCCGGGGAATAGATTATATGGGACCATTTGTGAAATCAAGGAATTATGAGTATATTTTGGTGGCGATTGATTATGTATTCAAGTGGGTAGAAGCTATGCCATGCATGAATGCTGATTCAAAACACTCAAAGAAGATGTTTGAAGAGGTTATATTTCTAAGATTTGGGACACCAAGGATGGTTATAAGTGACGGAGGAACATATTTCACTGACAAGAAGTTTCACTTATACCTACAAGCTCATGGAATACGACACAATATCGCTACCCCATATCATCCTCGGACAAGTGGCCAAGTAGAAACATCAAATAAACAAATCAAAAATATCCTTTAGAAAACAGTAAATGAGATGGGAACTCTATGGAAGGATCGGTTACCTGACGCACTATGGGCATACCGCATGCGACTTATAAGACACCTTTAGGTATGTCACCATATCGGTGGTATATGGCAAAACCTGCCATTTACCTGTGGAATTGGAGCATAAAGCTCACTGGGCTATCAAGAGATGGAACATAAATTTGAAAGCCGCTGGAGAGAAGAGAAAAATACAATTATTAGAATTAGAAGAATGGAGAGAGAAAGCCTATCATAATTCGAAGATCTATAAAGAACGGACAAAAAGATGGCATGATAAGAGGATCAAGAAGAAGGAATTTTCACCAGGAGATAAGGTATTACTTTTTAATTCCAGGTTTAAATTATTCGGGTTTGGAAAATTGCGAAGCAAATGGGAAGGATCATTTACTGTTGTGAATTCATCACCACATGGAGCGGTCACTCTACAATCAAACGAAGGTACGTTATTCAAGGTAAATGGACATCGACTTAAACTTTTTCTAGAACCATTTGATTCAGGAGTAATTGACGAATTGGATTTTATCCAATTATCAATTTATTAAGCTCTAATCTTTTCCGGTATGAAAAATTATCTCGCAACGCAACTAATAGAAAATAGATAGAGTCCGAAGGCACCACGAGGAAGGGAACCCCGAGAGGACCCCCGGTGGGGGGCCGGGCGCCCAGTGGGGGGCGGCGCCCCCCCCCCTCTCGTCCTAACTCTCATTCCCTTATCCTTCTACACTCTTCCTACATATATCCGCATATAATCCAATCGCGTTCGGATATTCTTTCGTACGAACCCCGTAGAACCTAGATTTGTCCTCATCCTGTCTCCTGAAAACCCATATAAATACGTATCTAGACCCTCCTCAATTGTATCCCATAAACAGCCACCTCTCTCCTCCAGAGAAACTCTCTAATTTAGATCTAGCAGCAATGGCGGATAAGGCGATCGTCTCCTACGGCGCGGACTTCAACAACATCCCCAGCGATGATTCGAAGGCTCTCGTCGTCGTGCCACCAAAGCAAGTTGCTACGGTACCTCAGCGCCACGAGCAAGCCTACTACGTACAAGACCAGCCTGCTCTGCCACCGCCACCTGCAAGGCTGCTGCTAGAAGCCGGTACCAAGGGGAAGCAGATTGCTATTCCCCGGGGTACTCCACTTCTTCCATCTAGGGACAACGAACGACTCCTGTCGGTCAAGATCAATAAGAACGGGACGCTGGTGTGTGCAAAGTACACCAATGCTCGTCCCGCCGTCAGGGGAGTTCGTGCAAACCCAAGCGAGATTTGCTACACTGAGTTCATACCACCTCCGCCCAAGAGAAAGAGAGTCGCATCGGCACTAGTACTAGAAAAGGCTCTGAATCAGCCCAAGCTTTCTTTGCGCATTCTCAGTGAGAGGCTTGAAGGCCTCTCTAACACTGTTAAAGGCTTAGAGAAGACTGACAGGCTAAGGGATAAGATTATAGAAGACATGGCTAAGCAGATAGAAATCATATCAAGTTAATCCACAGTCTCAAGCGCGACAAGGACAAGCTCGAAGCAGAGGTCGAGAACCTCAAGAAAGAAATCCAGGGCCTTGCCAATGAAGGGCAACATGAATTGCCTAGTTATCTATGTAATAAGGCACAGTTCGCTAGGTTCGGTTAGTTAATTGAGTCTGTCGATCATAAATTTTTCTTAGGACAAAGCCTAACGAGCTAGGGCAGTCGTTAGCTCAGTCATTAAAGCGTCTATCAAGTTATACATCATCACCATCATTATGAATAAAATGCCTTATCTTTTCATATTAGTAATGTTTTATTATCACTCTACTCTCTATTTTTGGTATGTGTTTGTCTCCACATATTGCTTGAGAAAAGTATACAGGAAAACAAGTGTGGGGAGGCACATTGCAACCACGGAGTTAAACTCGATCGGAAGAATGACACAATTCAAAACACAATCGAACCCCGGGACCACGTACGGGCGAAGCAGCCCCTTGGGGCCACAAAGGCCCGCCAACCCGGTGCCTGCCTGGGCCGGCCGGCACCTTACTACCCCCCTCTTGCCTCCTCGCCTCGGTCACGGTCGGGTTTGAGTCCGATACAATATAATTGCATACATTCTACTCGATTTATTATCTGAATTATAAATCTTTATATTAAACTCTTTTAAAGGATGATAAAACCGTTTAATCTATGACTTGAAAAATGAATTGTATAACACTTTTCTGGAAGTCATGATTCTTGTCAGAAATTATTATAGGTACATCATGAATGCTTAAGTTATTGAGGAACATGAGATAGTAGAATAATGAGTACTCAATTCCTGATAATTTGTCTTTGGAGGTTTTATTTCGAAAATTTGAAAATAATTAGCTCCACTTCTCCTTGTGGTGGAAACAAATAATAATCATATTACTCTATTACTTATAATTATGATGACTACGGTTGAGAGATTTATCATATCCCCTGTATCGATAACAAAAACTCTCTTGAGTATTATTGTGAAGGAGGCATGAGTTATTTAAAGAAAAATCCGAGGAAATAAAAATGGACAAGTGTCCGAAACCTCAAAAAGATAGATCACGAGGAAATAAAAAGGGACAAGTGTCCGAAACCTCGATTTAATAAAAAAACTTGAGCATGTGCTCAGCGGTAGAATTAGCCTAAATAGCTCATGGTCCCTCGACATAATATGCCAAGAGTATACAATTCTCTTGATCCGGGAATATGATATTTCTCTCACTAGTTATGAATATTGAATTAATTAACATTGCACGTTCTAATGCCACTACAAACAGGGAGGAGAAAGTTGAGCTAAGTTTTATTTACAAAATTTACTTGCTCTCCAACAGATAAAATTGAAGGAAAAGAGTGATCTATTTCAAACTATCCTGCTCCTCAATCACTCAAGGATTCATGGTAGACACTTCAAATTCCACAGTGCATGATAACTGGACTAGTTTTATATAACCCGATTCTCAAGTTATGCATTAAATGTTTATTCTTTCTATGATAAAACCAACCTTTTTCTCGGGACGAGTAAAAACCTAAGTGTGGGGGTAATTGTTGACACCCATTAATGTATAATTTTTATTAGCAGATATCCCTGTGTTATATATGAATATCTACTAGAATAGGGTTATTACTAATAATTTCCACGAGTTTTGGTGAATTGTATATTTTTCAGAGAATTATCTAGAAAAGCTTAAAAGAAGGATTAAAGTGCGTAATTATCACAAAACTTAATCGCGACGGAAAATATCGCCAACGGGGCGTGGGAAGGATCTAGAAGACACCCAAGAAGCGGCGGGGCCCGGAGGAGGAGCCCTGGTGGGGCCAGGCGGCCCCACCCCTGCCCCGGGCGGCCCCCTGCGGCTAGGGTTTGCCTCCCCCTTCTGGAAGCTTCCTCCACCGCCTCCGAGGAGTCATCTCAGTCCCTTGTTAAGTCGGTTTGATCCAACGGCGCGCATTTATCTCACCGGGCTATAAATAAAGGGCCCGACCCCCCTGAGAAGAGGCCAGATCAAGAGCTGAAGAGTCAGAGCATTAGATAGATATCCACTAGATCTAGGCTAGCAATCAAGATAGAGATTAGAGAGATAGAGTAGAGGAGTAGAGATTCGGAGGAGTCCCGGCCTGTCGGAGCTTCTTCGTAGCTGTATTCGTCTGGATTCAGCTCTCTCGCCCGGAGCTGCGTTCTGAGGTACTTTTGTATTCACCATTCTGATTCAAGTAAGCAACTTGTTTTTATTCGTTCTTAAGTTTGTAACTCATATTATACTGAGTACTTTGATTTGGGTAGCTCCTAGGTCGAAGTAGTGATTCGTAGCATAGACATGGTGTCTGAACTATGGTTGCTTGTAGATGTCCCCTGATTAGCCGGATAGTAGTAGTTCGCGAAGGTGACTTTATAGCTTCGTTGATTCCTCTATAGTCCACTTCCCGTTGATAGGACTGATAGGCTTATAGGTGCTTGGTAGGAGATTACTCTATTTTTTCTTCTATTCGGGTTACTTGCCCGGTTAGACGATATTATACAAAGCTTACCGATTGTCGGAATTAGAAGTCATTAGCTATTTCCTCATTCTCAACAATTTCTAGATTGTTTGTACCCCTTTAGATTAAGAGTTATAGACTTAGTCATAAATTACTGCTATTCCTTTGGGTTCGATATTAAAACCGGGTTGATCTTGGTGAAGTGCTGATCAGTATATATCTGTGCGCTTGCGGATAATCTGATAATAATTACAATATAGGGTGCAGTTAATTTATACCAACAATAATCAAGTCAAGCACTATGTCTCAAATTCTTCACTCAACTAGTATTCCAGAGTTTTGCAAGTTTTCGCAATAAAAACTCAGAGCTTAATTGTATGACACCCTTAGTCTCTCAAAGTATGTGGTATTTGTAGATTTCACTGAGGCATTCATGATATTATGCCTTTCTAAATCTGGGGATTATAGTGGAGTTTGTAGGAGTGGCATTAAACAAGGATTAGCATACTTGCAATTTATATATTGTAAAGTCAAACAATGGATCTATAGAGAATCGAGTCATACAATCAAACCAGGATATGCATGTGTGTGTAATATGGTGGATAGGTGTATATGTGGTGGCTAATTCTAATTCTACTTTTGCTCTTCAGAATGAATCTCTCTTTTTTCTTAGATTTTTAAAACTTCTCAGAAAAACCTGGGCTATCTTTATTCTCTCTCTTTCTTTTTTTTCATTAGGAGATGGGCATCCGAGTATCCATTGTTTTAATCTTTGGGACACTTGTCTATCTTTTACTCCCTTCTTATTTTTGCATAGCCACATGCATCCTTAGATACAATAATTGATTGAAGAGATAACAATAAAGAACTTAGAGCAAATAAACAAAGGCTATCCTATGGGTTTATGTATATTTTTGGGTGTTTTCTCCCGGTGTAGGCGCAAAACATTTTTGAGGTGGAAATAGATAAAAGTGAAAAATGGTTGTGTTTACTCTCAGGGTAAGAGTAATATATATGTGGATGAAGTGTGTGAGTGATCTTGATTTTAAAAGCATGACAAGACTCTCTTAAGTATACGACAAAGGTTGACTAAACTCAATGCAAAGCAAGTAACATAAATAAGCAAAGGTTTCCTATTCTAAGATATGTATCATATATGGTTTTGGTAGGAATTCAACTTTATCATACAAGAACTCATCATGTAAAGGTTTGAAATTTTTAAAAGATAAATCTCCAGAATTCAGCATCGTTAAGAATAAGATAAATAGTAGCTCAGACTCTCTTATATCATATCTGTCAATCGCCTAGACTTACCTCAAGTATATTACTCCATAAGTTTCAGACTCAGAGTAAATTATCAAGTTAAAGCAATCATTGTCCAAAACTTAGGAGACTCAAGGTTGAAAACTAGGTATTTGAAAGAATTCTAACAAAGCAACTATTCATCATCTCCAAGACAAAATTTCTAGTTCATAGTTGACTCTAGACACACTCTAATTAACTAAGACTTCTTTTTATTGCTTTTTAGATTTTATTTAACTAAAGACTCTTAAAATACTCAACAGACGTGGACCTTCATGTGCCCACATATTTTTGGTATTTTATAACTATAAGACGGACTCAATAAATCGCATAGGTATAGTTACCTGATAACTAGAGGATGCTCCTCCCCCAAGCTATATGTTTACCATGTTTTGTTTGAATGATCTTTTAGAGTAAGCTTAGCAGTGGTGGCCCACTGTCCCGTTTCACTCCTTAATAGTATAATCTTGTAAAGGTGTACTCCAAAAAGTAAACTAAAACTCGAGGCTTGAATATGATAATAGGTTAGCGGTCAGCCAGATGAGTAATTGATTATCCTTATAAGCAGATATGAATGTGTAGCATGATTCTTATATTTTTTGTGCTTTTCTATTTATAATGTAAAGAAAAGAAAATTTATTTTTGTGCGACCATTGTGACTATTCTTACGGGGTAAACCATAAGCCTAATCCTTTGGAGCTTTTTACAGTTTTATAATAAAGTAGTAAAGAATTTTTATTTTCTTTTCTAAACATGCAAAAGAGTAAAGGTACTTAGATAGCTACCATTATTATCTTATGGCAAGGGTGCGGAGTTTAAAGTCATCCGAACAAGACTTCTTGTGGTCATCATGTTGAGGGCTCTTCAGTGGATCCTGATGGGGACCCAGATGTTGCCTCTTCTAATGTTGATAATTCGGTTGAGGGGATCTCCTTCTTCTTCCATATTTTTGTTGGTTGTGGATGTTCTTCAGGTGTAGTTGATTTTTTTTGCTTTCTCCTCCTCAACTTTTCTTCTCAAGGCGCGGCGCTGGCTTCTCTTTTTGGTCCTAGTGAAAACTGGTAATCCAGGAGAGTTATAATCTCTAAAATAGCAGCGTACCTTTTCTCCTGGGAAGTGGAAGTGGACTTGGCCTGTTCCATTGTAGATGATAGCTTTGATGGGGCTGAGGAATAGCCTTCCAAGTATGATAGGTGTCTTATCTTCTTTTCCCATGTCCAAGATCATAAAGTCGGTAGGGACAGAGTGGGTGTGGATCTTAACCGTGATGTTTCTTGCTAGTCCCTCCGGGATTCGTGTTGTGTTGTCTGCCAGCTGCAAAAGATATGTTGGGTCGATAGGTTCACTAAATAGTGTATTGTATACATCTTTTGATATTATGTTGACTGCTGATCCAGTGTCGCAAATGGCTGAGTAGAAAGAGCTCTGTCTAATGGTGCACTCTATCGATGGCAGACCAGGATCTTTAGCTAGGACTGGCCAAACTGAATGATGACCCTGTCTGTATTCTGTTACTTTGACTATCTGCGTCTTCTTTCCCTCTTGCTTCTTGTTCTTCTTCTTTTCCTTTGGACAGGTCTTCCGTACTTCTTTTTTGTACATAGGCTTCTCTATATAGTAGGTGTTGATAGGATCTTCAAGGGTCCTATCTTTGAAATTGAATTTCTCTTCATTGCCCTTGATGGTGAAACATATTGTTGCACTGTCTACATAGATGGTTGCTTTTGTAGTACTCAAGAATGGTCGGCCTAGGATGATAGGACTCTTCAGAATTTTGCTGGTATCCAGAACCACAAAGTCTACTAGAACATATGATTGTCCCACTCGTATGCATACGTCATCTAGGATTCCTTGAGGTGTTTAAGCTGTCGATCCGCAAGCTACAAGCACATATTCGTGTACAACAAAGTTGCCCATAGAAAAAATACGATCAAAGATTACCTTTGGCATGATGTTGACACTAGCACCAAGGTCCTGAGGCGACTTCGGAGAAATCGTGTTGTCCAATCGAGATGGGAATCACGGGTCTTCTGGATCTCCTCTCTTGAGTGGCATGGATTCATCCTTCCATCCTTCGACATTCCTTCTATGTAGTAACCTGCACGGATATCAACAAGATTTGCGGTTTTAGCCTCTAGGGGTTGCCCAGAAATCTTACCTTTATGGATCGGTGGAATAGCGGCCGCCAGTTGAGCTAATTGTGATTCTAACATTTTATTAAAGCTAAGCTGGTTCTTAATAGCAGAGGTTAGACTATCTATTTTAGTATTTATATTTTCTAGTACTTTATCATTGGATGCTGCCCTCTTTGATAAATTTTCTATAGCTTTATTCTGATTAGAAATTACTTCTCTTAAAGGTGGTTGATTGCTATTGAAATTGTTGTTACCTTGGTTGTTACCTTAGTAGTTGGGCCTTTGCTGGTTCCATCCTTGATTAGGTTGATTCCACCGTTGATTCGATTGATTCTATACTTGATTTTACTGAGGACGATAGTTGGTGTTGTTGTTGATGAAGTTCACATCCTCTTGGAGTGTAGGGCAGTTGCTTACTGAGTGTCCTATGTCTCCACATTCTTCACAAGTCATGCAGGAGTCATCAATGTGCATGACTTCTCTATTCTCATTGCTTTTGCTGTCGAGCTTCTTCATTATGAGGTCTAGCTTTGCAGTGACCATATCAATCTCCTTAATATGATGTGTGCCTCCCCCCTCTCTTGCGGGGTTGCACACGTTCTTCATTCCGGCTCGATTTGAGGCCATCTTCTCCACAAGTCTTTGTTGCATCGGCGAGCTTAAGTGACAAAAAGCTCCTCCATTTGCAGCATCCATGGATTCACGGGTACTAGAGACTAGCCCATGATAGAAGGTCTGCATAAGTAGCTAATCCTCCATCCCATGATGAGGACATTCTGTAATATAATCTTAAAAATGTTCCCATGTCTCGGCGAACGATTCATCATGTTGTTGATAAAAGCTTGAAATTTTCCCACGTAGAGCATTAGTATTGCCTGTAGGAAAGAACTTAGCTAGGAAAGTAGTAGAGCATTTGTCCCATGTAGTGTTGGTTTCTTTGTTATTGTAGAACCACTGTTTTGCTTTTTCTAGAAGTGAAAATGGGAAAAGGTGGAGTAGAATAGCATCTCTTGATACTCCTCTGATAGTGAAGGTGCTGCAAATCTCTAGAAAATATCATAAATGTGCACTTGCATCTTCATGAGCCTTTCCACAAAATTGACTAGCTTGAACCATAGTGATAAGAGCAGGCTTGAGTTCCAATCCATTGTCACCAATATTGACATTTGGTCCAGTGCGGATGTTGGCGGTTGTTGGAGCAGAGAACTCGCGTAACGTCTTCTCAGCCATAACTTCAAAGGCTGGTGCTAAGTTTCCTGATTCTTCTGATTCTTCTCCTTCAGATGTTAGGGCTTAATTCCTTGAAGATTGAGCTTCGGTGGAGGGTGTTCTTGATGGTGATTCAAAGATGTCTCTCGTATCAGCAAACTTCCTTCTTCGTAAGAGTGTCTCTGGATCTTCAACGTAATTATCTGGGAGAGCAAATCCGTTCATTCATTTATTCATTACCCTGCATAAGATATATAAATAAAATAGAACAAGGGTAAGCCTGTTTGAGTTAGAGGTCAATTGGGTGATCAGTCTTATCCATTATGCATATATGTTATCAATACTTTTCCTAAGTTTATTAGCCTTCCCCGGCAACGGCGCTAAAAATGCTTGTTGGTATTTCTAATATCACGTAATAAATTCCAAATCTCTATCCCACGCAATGACACTAGAAATGTTGATATTAATTAACTTGCCTTTAGCAACTAGCCACTAGCCTCTTTACCCTTACTCCTAACTATGAAACTAGGTTGTCATCCCCAATTGTAAAGCTAGGAATAAACTCTGGTACTAAATCTTATCATTTTATGTGACTAGGCAGAAATAAATAAAGATGAATATAAACTAAGAACAATTCTACAAGCAGACAGATAATTATACCATTGTAGCATTTTACCTAGAGTATTACCATGTTGTTATTTATATTCTACCACTGGAAAGGCATTGCTAAGAAGCTACTTATAGTATTGATAACATGTATATGTATATGCATTGAATAGATGATGTAACCAATGTCATACACTCTGCTCATAACAGGGGTAAGCCACAAGATAAATAAGATAATGATAATAATAACAATAACGAGCCATTAATCAGTCATCTTGTAATAATACTAATCCATCATAGCACTCTAATCATGTTAGCGTTGTCTAATCAGGTAATAGAGAAATAACTCCTATGTATTTAACTACATGTCAAAGCTACGTCAACTAGTGCAAGTACATCTAGAAATCATTGTCAAGTTATACTACTATAGTTCCCAAACACATTGCAGCAATGTACAGGAAAAGATGAGTTCAGGAACCTCCTCTCAACCTGACAATCCCACTCTACCAATCCACCGTACGGGGAAAGGCCTACAAAGGACTCAATAGGTCTGTCACACCCACGATCTACCTCACTACCCGGCACAACTGGAGATATCCGCAGATAAGCAAAGCATCTAGACACCATGTCTACATATTACCTACCACTCACCATATGATCAACTAGATGAGCGCTATACGAACCAGTGCATGAATATAATAGCAAACCAACTAAACTAGTTGTATTGAAGTAGACAATGAACATAATAATTAAACTAAGATGAAGAATAATATTGCTAGTAAATATCATACCTAACGCAGATAATACAATAAAAAAGCTTAAGAACTGTACCGGACTCTTCTCTTCTTGATAACTTCTGAAATCTAAGACTGATTAACACGCATTGACTTCCTCTAATCTAGATCTAACTATACTAAACTATGAACTAGAAGGCTATGAGGAACTAGAACTTGAAGCTCTAGATGACTTGATCTTCAATTGGCTCAACCTTGAATGACTTGAATGAGGTATTGAATGTATTGGAATGAAATCTAGGGGGAGGTCTGGCTCCGCTTATATAGCCCGGTGGGATGCACGACAGCCGTTTGATCAAACCGACTTCACGTAGGGCTGAGATTGATCTCAAAGGCGGTAGAGGAACATTCCAGAAGGGGGAGAGGGTTCCCCTCATGGGAGGCCGACCGGCCTGGCAGGTGGGGCCGGCCGGCCCCACCTGGAGGTGGCTTCGCCTCTCCTTCGCTCTGGTGTCTTCTGGATCCTTCCAGAGTAATTTGGTGTATTCCTGAGTTTCGGATAATTCCGTGGTGTAGATTTGTAGTTGTGCCCCTTTTCTAATGTTTTCTGGTTCAGTCCCTGAAAATTGATAAATAACCAAAACTCATGAAAATTGTTAGATAAACTCCTAGCCTTCTAGATATTGATGTGTGTTTCATGTCTTTCGATATATAAAATGTTGACGCTATCCACCATCAACACATACTTTTCTATCAATTTGAGATTCATTGAGACCAGAAGTTTCCTCTAAGGTTTCTAACTCATTGAGTTCCTTTTGAAATTCCTTTCTTCTTTTTCTCATTTCACCTTGCAGATTAAACCCCCAACCTTTGAAATATTGCTTTACTAATTTCAGTTTCTGCTGAATTCTATCCATAGCTGACCTTGCATTGCAAGGTTTATTCCAGATCTTCTATACCATTGAATAGAAATCAGGATTCTTGAGCCATCCCAGATCAAATTTGAACTGAATGAATCACAGATTTCTAGTCCCCTCAGATGACAAAACCAAAGGGTTGTGATCAGATACTTCCCTTGGTAGTCTAGTAACTTTAGCCTGTGGAAACAGGTCCTCCCATTCTTTTGAGACTAAGATTCTATCTAGCTTTTCTAGAGTTGAAGTATCCTGATTGTTTGACCATGTATATAGACCTCCAACCAAGGCTAATTCTCTTAGTTTATAAAAATGAATCAGAGAATTGAACAGAGGAGTGTGCCTATGCACTCCAGTTTTTGTATTTCTTTCTTTTGCATACCTTATGATGTTAAAATCACCACCTATCAAAATAGGTTCATTATTTGTGGCACAAAAACTTGATAGTTCTGTGAGAAATTCTATCTTATTTTTCTCTGAAAGCGAGAACCATATACTACTAACAAATTCCATTTTCTACTTATCCCTTTGTCCGATAGATTCATTTGTAGCATGTATTTACCTTCCTTGAAGGATCCCACGTCAAATCTTTCAATCTTTATTCCAACTAGGATCCCCCCTGATTTCCCCCTATAGGGTATCCATTTCCACAAATATTCTTGATTCACATCAAACTTTCTGATCAATGAATCACTACACTCTTTAGTCATTGTTTCTTGTAAGCCAATGAAAAGAAATCTATGTTCAAGAATCAGATTTTTTAAGAAAGTAGACACCAATTTTTTTTTTCTGAGGCCTCTACAATTCCAAATAAGACCATTTACTATCATTTTTTCTTTTGATTCATTCTTTTTTTAGATTCACAGGAATTCTACTATCCTCTAAAATCTGACAAGACAAGCCAGGATCTTCTGTACTTGTTTCTTCCCCTTTGGGGAGAGCTTTGCTTTTTTCTTTGACTTTCTTTTTTTTCTCTCTGGATTGCGGAACAAGCAACTCTTCTAAATCAGACCCATCATCATCATTATTTTCATCATCCTCCTCTAACATTGGTACAAACTCTACTACCTCCTCATGACTTCCAACATTTAAACTAGAACCATGTATTTTACCACATAAATCATTTCTAGCATTCCTAATTTCATTAATCAAGTTTACAGATGCAAAATTATTAGAAGGAAACACTATGCCCATCTGTTTAGCTAAGCATTTGACATCATCAGTATGTAAAGCACGGGACTTCGAATTTGTACCTTCCAGATTCCCTTTTTTGCCATGGCTTCATACTTCATTTGGGTTGTTAGGTGAATACTTTGCTTCAGTCTCTCACTTCTTCTTCTGTCTTCACCTTCACCCTTAGTCCTCTGCCCATTTACCACCTTGTCATCCCCATTGTCTTTACCTTCCTTGGGGTCAGGATTATGTGAGCCATTCTTTGTAATGACACTCTCTTGTGATGAAATTAGCAGTTCTTCACCACTTCTCATCTTATCCGCAAGATTAGGGTCTCTCTCAACACCTTTTCCTGAGTCATCCACCATCATGTCTTGACATACATACTCTTTCATGTCCAGCACTCTCTTTTCTAGTATCTTGCCATCAACATTCTGGTTTATTTTGCAAGATATGTTCCAAGCTTGTACATTTGCAGATTTAACAGATTCTTGAGATCCCTGACCACTTTCACAGTATGCACCAATTCTTCTAAGCTTTTCACTAAGGGACTCACTTTCAGCATCAGAGTCAACACAGTTCTCAGGAATAGATACTCTCTCAACTTGATTATCATCTGTTCCACCTTGTATTAAGACATCTTCCTTTGTCACCTCTTGCCCACCTGTTTCAGCAGTGATTTTCTTTGACACTTCCACCACTTCTTTTCCTTTGTCATAATCCCCTGTCACATTCTGCTATTCAATACTTATTTTGCCCACTACCCCTCATTTTTGCAAGAGCAGAGAAAGCTATCATGGACTGCTTGCCATAATCCTTGCCTGAGCCACTTTTATTCTTGCCTATTTTAGTCATTTTACAGAACTAGTGTTGCTAGGAGGCTTCACCTAATCATCCATTTTCAACTTCTTGCTTGGGGGGTCTTTTTCACCAACTTTTACTCCACTAGACAGGACTCTCCCACCCACTTCTTCAGGCACCTCTCTCTCAAATATGAAATCATGAATATAGATTCTAAGATTTCCCTCAGCTACTCTTGGAACTTTGAGAATATCCCTACAAGCAATCTACATTCTCACATAGTCAGTTCTTAGCCTAGTCTTTTCATCAATCTCCATGACCTTACCAACCAAACCTCCCACCTTAGCACATGTTCTGATGGATCTCTGGTCAGCTGGAATATCCTTAACTCTGAACCAAGCCTGTTGAAGTTCCCCCCTTTGCCCCTAGATTTGGAGACCATTGATTAATCATCATTTGGGCATCCACACAACCCATGGCCAGAGCCTTGAAATGACTTAGCTCTCTGACTTTCTAAGCATTTGGAAATCTCATAACAAATCTGGTATCACTGACTTGTCTAGCTGTCCATTTCCATATGCTTGATCCACCCAACTCCATAAACTCCCTTTCAATATCTTTTGTAGTTGCTCTGCCCTAAACAATGGTAATCACAGCAATAGAATCTTTCTCTCTAGAAATTCTCAGATCAATGCACTCCTCAATGAAAAAGAAGCTTTGATCTTCAACTTGGGCAGCACACAGCTCTGGCCCAGTATTCCATGGGATGCATCTCTTGCAGTCATAGGCAGTATGATTGTTGAGCCCACAAATCTTGCAGAATAACCTCCTACAATCCCTGGTTGTATGATTGAATAGCCCACACACCTCACAAGGATTTCTCTTCTGAGCAGCATTATTTGGAATCTTAGCAGCCTCCAACTCACTATTGGTATTGCCTTGTTGCGCATCAGGATCACCTTCTTGCATCTGGTTTTTAGTCTGGTTATCCTTCTCCAACTCCCCTTTCACAGCTTGATCCCACTTCTCTGAATTTTCCTGATGAATCTGCTCTTTCTGAGATGCTTCAGCTGAATCTCCTCCAGTTTCTCCTTCTCCTTGATTTTGTCGCTCCCAAGTATTCCTGCCTGCACCTCTTGCTTGATTACCACGACCTTGCCCTCTGCCATAGCCGCCATCACCCCTACCTCTCCATCCTCTTCCACCACCACCCCAGCCCTGATTGAACTTTCGCCCACCTTGATACATCTTCACAACGACAATGCCCGCTGGTTCAGATCTGAACCACCGAGGCAAATGATCTGGTATGAGACCCCTTCCACAGGTGGCCTACGAATTTGTGAAGGGTGGATTTGGATCGGGAAGTTGAGGGAGGTGGAGGCGGCGGTGGCCCAGGTGAGAGGTGATTAGGGTTAGCCCCCCGCAGTTGGGAGATCTCCTCAGCAGACGGGACACAAGAGGTGGTATTGCACGCCGAATCCCATGACCGCCCCTCGTCACTCACCTTCGGCACACCGGCTTCGTTCTGCGCGACGCGTGGCTCTAGATATGGTGACTTCCCCAGAATCCCTAGGACAATCTTCACCTTCGGCGGTATCCGGAACTAAGGTCTCTGACCCGTAGGCCCCTGACCTTGACCGAAAACTCCTTCAGAATTCTGTATCCTTCCCGCCACCGATGCCATCTGATCCGTTCCCACCTCCGGTGCCAACCGCCGCTGTGATTCGACAGGTCCGCCATTGCTGCGCCACTTGAAGCTAATGGGAATGGATTTGATTTTCACCGAGCTCTGCTCAATTCCTTCGAACGGAAAGGATTCCTCCGCCAAAACTTGATCAAATCGCTTTTGCTGAGTATTGATGGGAATAGCAACTCATCTTCCTTGACTCCGGCGAGCGATGCTCTCCGAAATTGACGGAAAACATGCTTCATACGGCTGCCACCCACGCCCACAATCGCCCGGACTCAACGGAATCGGGTCCTCCACCCGTCTCTGCCCTCCCTCGAGCACCAGCGAAGACCGCGCCGATGAGATCTCCGGCCGCGGATGCTCCGGGGATGAGGGGGGTCGGTGTGGGGAACGGCGGTTACAATCTGTTGGTATTTTTAACGTCATTACTTATTAACGAGATTAGAAACACATGGTATAAAATTAACTTGTCATTAACAACTAGCCACTTATCTCTCACCCACATCCCTAAGCATGAACTAGGTTGTCATCCCTAATTGTATATGCTAAGGATAAATATAGGTTTATATATATATATATATATATATCAATCAATATGACTAGGCAGAAATATCGATATAAACTAAGAACGGTTACGCAAGCGGACGGATAATTATACCATTGTAGCATTTTACCTAGAGAGTTCTACCGGGTTATCGATTTATATTTATACCTTTGGGAAGGTCTTAGTAGGACTTATAACTACAACTTATACTATTAATGTGAATGGTAAATCATAACTAGAATTCTACTCATAACAGGGATAAGTCACGTGATAAAAGATATATTATAAATAATGATCAGTCATCGTAAATAGATAAACATCAGAGCTCTTCTAGTTATAGTAATAGCTAGCCAATGGATAAACTCAGAAATAAATACTAAGGTAATTCAATAACTATATCAATGAATAACTCTAATTAGTGCAATTACATCTAACAATCATTGTTAAGTTAATCCTATATCATGATCACATGTAAAGGGGCATCAACTAATGAGGATTTTAAGATACAAGGGTCACCTCCTTCGCGACCGTGCCCTGCCAGTCCTACGTACGGGGGGTGGACTACAGAGGAACCAACACAGCTGTCACCTGTGCGGACTACCACACGACCCGGCACATCAGGGTGCACTCGCAGATAAATAAGATATCTAGACACCGCGTCTATATATTGTCTACCATCTACCCATCGATCGCTTGAGTAAACGCTATACGAGCAATTACATGAATTCAATAAGATCAAACCAACTATCCTAGATATATAATCAAAGTAGACAATGACTATTGCAATTAAGAATATATAAGAGATTAAGAACAATGTTGCCTGAATCATAATATTGAATAAGAGCAAAGTACTAGAACTATACCGAACTCCGCGCTCCAGACAGACACCAGGGGCTCCAGATCCCGCTGAAGAACTAGAACTCTTCTACTTCTAATCTAACTAGCCTAAAACTATGAACTAGAGAGGCTCTGATGAACTAGAGAAGGCTTTTGATGGCTTGATCTCCAAATGACTTGATGCCTCCAGGAAGGGGGGTCTGCCCCTTTATTTATAGCCCGGTGGGATGAACGTGCGCCGCAGGATCAAACCGACATAACCAAGGGCCGAGATGACTTCTCATAGGCGGTGGAAGAAGCTTCTAGAAGGAGAGGCCAAAACCCTAACTAGGGGCGCCGGCCGGCAAAGGGGTGGGGCCGGCCGGCCCTACCTGGCAGCATCTGCGGGTCCCGTTGCTTCCAGTGTTTTCTAGATCCTTCCCACGTCTCGATGGTTATCTTTCTCGTGGCAGATAAGTTTCGTGATTATTATGCACTCTAATCCTTCTTTTATGCTTTTTCTGGAATAATCCCTGGAAAATACTGAATATACAAAACTCATGGAAATTGTCAGTTAAAACCCTAGACTAGTGTGTATTCATGTATCCTTTTGTGTCTAAAGTTCTAATAAAAGTTGACGTTATCCACCGTCAATAACTCCCCCAAGCTTACCTTTTGCCAGTCCCTTGGCAAACAAACTAAGCCTAATCACTAATATATTTAGATCGGGAGTTGCTACAATGTTGTTATACTCTTCAAGTACACATGCTTTCAAACAAGGATTCTCCTCCGGATTAGGCGATTAATGCGTTCTAACCTTCAAACTTACCCATTTTACCTTTAACTATAGGGTTTTTACAGCTCTTGCATAAGTCTTGAGTAATCGAAAAAAACAGAACAATCAGGTCAAGCACTATGTCTCAAATTCTTCACAAGTACCAATATTCTAGAGTTTCTTTATGTTTTTCGCAATAAAACTTCGAGCTTAATTGTATGACACCCTCAAGTCTCTTTAATATATGGTATTTATGGATCTTACTGAGGCATGTTGTCATACCCTCCTATAACTAATGATTATAGTGGAGCTAATAGGAGTGACATTAAACAAGAGTGAGCATACTCACAGTTCATATATTGTAAAGCCAAACAATGGATCCACAAAGAGTCAAGGCATACAATCAAATCAAGACGTGCATGTGTATGGAATATGGTGGATAGGTGTATATAAGGTATTTAGTGGCTAATTCTAATTCTACTTTTGCTCCTTAAGGATAAATCTCTCTTTTGATCTTAGAACTTTTCACGGAAAAATATGGGCTATCTTTATTCATTTTCTTTTCTCCCTTCTCTTTTTTTCTCTTTCAGGGAGGCGGGCATCTAGGTACCCATTGTTTTAATTGTTAGGACACTTGTCCTTCTTTTACTCCCTTTTCTTTTTCAATAACTTTCCTTTTGCATAGCCACATGCATCCTTTAAATACAATATGATAATTGGAGAGATAGCTATAAGTACTTAGAGCAATTAAACAAAAGCTGTCCTATGAGTTTATATATTTTTAGATATTTTACTCCCAGTGTAGGAGAATAACATTTTAAAAGTAGATATGGGTGAAAGTGGAAAATGGTTGCGCTTACTCCCAGAGTAAGAGTAGTGCATATGTGGATGGAGTGCGTGAGTGATCTTGATTTAAAAAGGATAACAAGACTCCCATAAGGTATACAACAAAGGTTGACTGAACTCAATGCAAAGCAAGCAAAGCATAATTATGAAAAAAGTTTTCTATCTCTAAAGATATTATTTCTGGCTTTGGTAGGAATTCACATTTTATCATACAAGAGCTCATCATGTAGGATTTTGGGTTTTTAAAATAAATCTCTAGAACTTAATAATGCTAAGAATAAGATAAATAGTAGCTCAGCCTTTATGAATTATATCAATCAATCACCTAGACTTAGCTTAAGCATATGCCTCCACAAGTTTCAGGCTCAGAGTAAATTCTCAAATTAAAACAGCAATATCCAAAACTCGAGAGAATTTAAGGTTGACAACTAGCCACTTGAAAAGAATTTCAATAGAGCAACTATTCATCATCTCCAATAAAATTTTTTAGTTCATAGTTGACTCTAGACGCACTCTATATAATTAATACTGACTAAGACTTCTTTTTATTGGTTTTTAGATTTTATTTAACTAAAGACTCATAAAAGACTCAATAGACGTGGACCTTTATGTGCCCACATATTTTTGGTATTTTATGACTATAAGATAGACTTCGATAATCGCATAGGTATACTTACACGATAACTAGAGGATGCTCTCCCCAAGCTAGATGTTTGATATGGTTGATTGTTGAAGCCGAGTGGTCCTTACGAGAGGAGCTCATGCTTATAAGAGCAAGTGTTGCCTAGAATACTTTAATCTTATCACCCAAGAAGTTATTTTATTCATACAGGGGTTAGTTTGTATGTCGGAAAAGGCGTACTTCAAGTGATGAAGATGACAATTCTTGGATAAGCTGGCTCTTGGAGTTATCCTGTAGAAAGCTCTCACAAAACACCAAAACTCGTGGAACAGTATCAGGATAAAACATTAATGATTAGCCGTTTTTAGAGGATTGGGTGTTGTGGTGGTTTCAAAGTATTTTTATGATAGCAAATATTGCAACGGGATGCTCAATTATTATATATTTTGGATTTCATGGGTTTGTATGCAGAAAGTGCAAATGCATGATATATATTTTTTTCTCAGTAGGCCACCACCGGTGAGAACTCCTACAGACTTTTTACACTACAAAGGGTTTCATATGGGGCTTAAAGTTTTTAAGATGCATGAATATAGTCTAATGCAAGACTATTTATTTTTGTTATTTTCTATGTATTGCTAATATAGAAAAGTAAACATACTAAAGAGAAATTAACTCATGCAATATAAGAAAGTAGATATAGATAACTACCGATGTTACCTTACAGCGAGGGTTTGATGTTTTTAGTCCTTTGAACTGGACTTCTCCTTGCAGCGGTTCATTGAGTACTTCGAGTTGCTCTTGAGAGTAAGGATTGAGGTGGTGCCTCCACTAGTGGCTCCCAATAGCGGTGCCACCTTCTTTCTTTCTGTTGTAGGCGTCTCAAAGCCAATCTTATGTGCATCATTATGACTAGTTGAGAACTTTCACTTATAGAATTTGGAGGATTGTCTCCCCACACTTTAATTGAAGTGTGTTACGCCCATAAAGACAAGGTAGAGATCAAGTGCATGGGCTGGCTGGTGGGAAAACACCAACGGAACCCTTAAATTTATTCATTCTCTAAGCTTGGGCACAATAAGGTTAATATTATTCATATTGTTCATTCCGATCACGGGTGAGAGGACTAGAAGTATAAATATAGCATTTAAACTTGTGAGATAAAGAGTAAAGTTACTTAACCATTGGAAAGACTGTTCATCTTTATAATATATCAAGAATAATAGACGAGGTATTTCTAGTTTACTTGGTTAAGACTGAGATTACAAGAATAGCGCCATGAACAAACTCAGAGAACAAATCATGTTGAGTTTAATCAGGTTGATCAATTTAAGTTGTAACTCTAACATGGTTGTATTTTCGTTTATTGCATACCAAGATCAAGAGGAAATTAATGACCACTTACCTTAAGCTGTTACCTCTATTATTAGAGCATGATGAAGGGTAAATGAATTTCAATGGTCTTTTTTTTATATCATAGGTTATTCATTAGCATCTTTTCTCACTCTTCAGACCTCCTGCTTCTCTCATTATGTCTTCTGCGCAAGGGGTTAATGAAAAACACATACCCGAAGGAATATACTATTTATCAAAATACGGATAGTGTTTGCCTAACAGTTAAAGATTAATTTATAGCTCGTGTTTTCAATGATTCACCACTATTTCAAAATTTTTTCATCAAGGTTAAAGCAGGGATATTATGTTGAAGCATACCCTTAACCTTAAATTGATTCTATGAATAGTCTCCTAATATGATTTAAATATTTTTTATGTAGGAGGGGTTAGTCTATATGTACAACTAAATTCTTATATAAGTATGCTTGATTTTTATAATGTTTAAATAATATTCTAAAGCATACTTATAATAGAATAAAGAGGTTTGCAAGACTAAAGGTATTTATTCACATAGAACCAAGAATATGTATGGTGAACCCACAGGGAGCATTTTATTATATATATATATATATATATATATTATTTTTTATTTTTTTATTATTTTTTTTTAGCAAGTTATGTTTGAGCATGGCATAGGGTAAAAATGACCAAGACAAATTAGCAACATGGTATGAGATGTTGAGTGTAGTTACATATTGCATGAGGCTTGGACAAAGCATTACCTCATATCTTCATCTTTCTAAGTAAGTGATGACGAACTTACTTGGAAGAGGAGGATTATCACAGTTCATCTGTTGGTGGGAGCTTATGGTCTTGCTGAGCAAGGCCTTCCTTTTATCTTCTTCGCCTTTTCACCATTCAATGAAACTATGGAAGATTATATGCTCTTCACTCATCAACTTTTTCCCCGATTTCTTTGATTAATTTGCAGTTGATGAGTGGGGTCTATTAGAGATGCAATAATGTTCACTTAAAAACTTCTTCTCCAATAGATTAAGGTTATTCTTTCCTGCAAAATGTTAATGGACACATACCCAAAAGAATAGCAAAATTAAAATACAGGTTTTGTTGTCCATACTTTTTTGTGATTATCTTCTATGCTAATCAAGATGATATATGGTTTAAGATTATTTAGCATAAATTGTGTCTATTATGTTTTATGTTGTTGTTGCAATCTAACATGGTTCAAGACAAAGATAACTTGTAACAAAAGATAAATGAATAAATATTAATACTCACAAGCTGGACTTTTTGTGCAAAATTATCATCCGCCTTGATTCATCTCCGGTTTGAACTTATCTCTTGACTTTCTCAGATTTAATTTAAAATTTTTTTCTTTATTTGATCATACTTACCATGACTCACATGCTGGAATTTGTGAGTGATGCAACATCTTTGTTCCCGTCACTTGAGATATGAATTAAAGTCCGGTGATGTCGACCTCTTTCTCCAACATTGGATTTGTTATATTTCTTTTTATTTTGTGGGGGCATACCGGAAGGTCGTAAACCGGTCATTCATTACCCTATATAAGATATAAAAGTAGACAAACAAGGGTAATCCTGCTTGAGCAGGGGTTAATGGTTATCTCGATCACATAATTGAGTATAAGTCTATTAATGTTCCTTAATTGCCTAACTACCTTCCCCGGCAACGGCGCCAAAAATGATTGTTGGTATTTCTAACATCATTATTACTAATTAACGAGATTAGAAACACATGGTATAAAATTAACTTATCATTAACAACTAGCCACTTATCTCTCACCCACATCCCTAAGCATGAACTAGGTTGTCATCCCTAATTGTATATGCTAAGGATAAATATAGGTTTATATATATGTATCAATCAATATGACTAGGTAAATATCGATATAAACTAAGAACAGTTACGCAAGCGGACGTGATAATTATACCATTGTAGCATTTTACCTAGGGAGTTCTACCAGGTTGTCGATTTATATTTATACCACTGGGAAGGTCTTAGTAGGACTTATAACTACAACTTATACTATTGATGTGAATGGTAAACCATAACTAGAATTCTACTCATAACAGGGATAAGTCACATGATAAAAGATATATGATAAATAATGATCAGTCATCGTAAATAGATAAACATCAGAGCTCTTCTAGTCATAGTAATAGCTAGCTAATGGATAAACTCAGGAATAAATACTAAGGTAATTCAATAACTACATCAATGAATAACTCTAATTAGTGCAATTACATCTAACAATCATTGTTAAGTTAATCCTACATCATGATCACATGTAAAGGGGCATCAACTAATGAGGATTTTAAGACACAAGGGTCACCTCCTTCACGACCGTGCCCTGCTAGTCCTACGTACGGGGGGTGGACTACAGAGGAACCAACACAGCTGTCACCTGTGCGGACTACCACACGATCCGGCACATCAGGGTGCACTCGCAGATAAACAAGATATCTAGACACCGCGTCTATATATTGTCTACCATCTACCCATCGATCGCTTGAGTAAACGCTATACGAGCAATTATATGAATTCAATAAGATCAAACCAACTATCCTAGACATAAAATCAAAGTAGACAATGACTATTGCAATTAAAAATATATAAGAGATTAAGAACAATGTTGCCTGAATCATAATATTGAATAAGAGCAAAGTACTAGAACTATACCGAACTCCGCGCTCAGGACAGACGCCCGTGGGCTCCAGATCCCGCTGAAGAACTAGAACTCTTCTACTTCTAATCTAACTAGGCTAAAGCTATGAACTAGAGAGGCTCTGATAAACTAGAGAAGGCTCTTGATGGCTTGATCTCCAAATGACTTGATGCCTCCGGGGAGGGGGTGCGCCCCTTTATTTATAGCCCGGTGGGATGAACGTGCGCCACAGGATCAGACCGACATAACCAAGGGCCGAGATGACTCCTCATAGACGGTGGAAGAAGCTTCCAGAAGGAGGGGCCGAAACCGTAGCTTGGGGCGCCGGCCGGCGCAGCGGCCCCACCTGGCAGCCTCTGCGGGTCCCGTTGCTTCCAGTGTCTTCTAGATCCTTCCCACGTCTCGATGGTTATCTTTCCCGTGGCAGATAAGTTCTGTGATTATTATGCACTCTAATCCCTCTTTTATGCTTTTTCTGGAATAATCCCTGGAAAATACTGAATATACAAAACTCATGGAAATTATCAGTTAAAACCCTAGACTAGTGTGTATTCATGTATCCTTTTGTGTCTAAAGTTCTAATAAAAGTTGACGTTATCCACCGTCAACACACTCGCCATAGGACCTCAGGAACACCGAGATCTGGGGCGGGGGAGCATCAATGCGCCACCATCGTCATCGTGCCTCGGTTCCCTGCCTCCCCTGTTGGCTGTTGCCGCATGCACACACGCGGCGAAAGTATGTATTGCTTTGATATGTTCAGTTTAAAGGAACTCATTGATATTATTACCATAAAATAAGTCTAGGAGACAATCTCTCCAACTAATAGAGGCGGGCACATCTAGGGATTGGCTCTGTAAATGGTAAAGCACCCATATAAAAAACTGCATCTGATAATGATTTACAGAGACAGACATTCTAAGACAATCACTTATTTTAATCATCAATCTATAGAGACGGCTGTCATAGAACACCAGTCTCTAAATCGATTTTTATTCTAATGGTCAGCGAGCATCTTCTTGAGAGGTTCGTCTATAGAAATAGATTCATCAAAAAATAACCCATAACTTTTCATATGAAATCGGATGAGGATAAACTTTGCATTAAAATTATAGCTCTCAACGTGATATACAAGTTTGTAGTTGAGAAGGTTTTGATTAAAAATTGTCTACAATACCAATATCTTTTTTTCATGTCATGATTTTAAAATTTTCAAACGAACTTTCTAACAAACTTTGAATTAGAATAGTTTTTTATTGAAATTGTTTATAGTCCCAAATATATATTTTAAGCTCGTATATTTTGAAATTTAGAATTTGAACGATCCCGAATGTTCGCATGGTTAATATAGTAAAGTCACAATGGCCAACCTGCTCTACATTTTTTTTGTTGATAAGTATTGTATTTGAAGTTTTTAGTGTTCTAAATATTTGGTTTAAATTCACATATTTGTGATTTAAATTTTAAATTTTCAAAAAATTGGATGAAAACACATCTTATATTCAAGTTGTAGTGCTTGACAACATTTAAAATTTTATAGTTAAAATTTTTTTTTCACTTGAGTTTATTTAGTAGAAAAAAATAATAAATATAAGTTTACAAAAATTAATAGAAAATAATATCTTAATATATACTCACAAATAAATGTTGTAGAGAAATATGTTATTGCTAAGTATTAGCTCGATAAAGTTAAAAGGGAATATTGTTTTACTGCCTTTACTCTGATATTCAATTGTGATTGTATCTCTATTCTTATCATCATTGTGATTTTATCCCTGCTTTATAACTACTATGGCTCAGTTTACTCTTGCTTTTAACTTTGCCAGTTTTATCTGAAATAAATACAATTAGAAAACAATAAAACCCTTGATAATTAGACCAGAGGACAAAATTACCCCTTATCCTTATCCACTCGTTCTTCCCCTCTTCTCTACCGTTTCTCACCGTTGTCTCTTCTGTCATTCTCCACCTGTACCCGAACACGAGTGGTTGGGCGGCCAGCGGCGGCTGGGTAGTAAGGTCCGAGCAGGCAGGGCCAAGGCCACGGGCAAGCGCGCACGGTTGTTGGGTGAGGCGAGTGATCAGGGTCGAGACCACAGGTAGCGGCGTGGTGCTACGCGGCAGCTAGGTGGCCAGGGTCGGCCGATGCCACGAGCAGCACTGGGTAGCCAAGCCCCATTCGTCTGGGCAGCTAGGCTGCAGTCGGGTAGCCAGGGGCCGTGTGTTCGGCGACCAAACGTCCTTGGTGAGTGCAATTCTGCAGTCTAGCAAGGGATTGCGCGAGATGGATTTGTGCAAATGTTGGTGAAGAGACGGGGTAAGATTTGGAGCTCGTGTTATTTGGTTTGTATTAAAATTAGTATCGTAGGACAAATAAGTTTATGTTTGTAGAGCGATTTAGCTAACTATGTATTCGATGATGTAAGCAAGTTGTACAATGTTGTTGCCAAAATTTTGTAAATTTTTTAACTAAATTCATAATCCTTGCTCAGCTGTCAAAATTGTGCTCATTTGATTAGTTTTGGTATCTTAAACCGGTTAAAATGGTGTCTAAATGTATATGTCAAAACAGGGGTAAATCACAATATATTTTGTATGTGCAAACTTGTCCTTACTTAGCCATTTAACACCATTATCTACTATTCATGGAGTAGGGATAAGTTAGGCTTCGTTTTGAAAAAAACAGAGGTAAAATTATAATGACTATAAAAATAGAGGTAAAATCATAATTAGACATCAAAGTAGAGGTAAGAATGCAGTTAAAACGAATTACGATTTAGAACGGACAATGAACTCGATGGGCGCAGTCAATCGCGTGGCAAATCTACAGGATGCAGTAATCGTCTAATGGAGTGGCCCGCTGACCTGAATTCTAATACGGAGCACGTTGGCTGCTTAGCGATGTGACACAGTAGCCAGTGACAAACTGACAACAGTAGTCGTGGCGCCCACCGTCAAGCAGCTCGCTAGCGAACTAGAGCGCGGCACGCATGCGTATGGATCGATCGGGCCATGGCAAGCATCAGAGCAGCAGCTAGCACACACCAAGACCTGCAGAAAAAGGCTACCCGATCACATTCATAACCACGAGCTAAAGCTGCTTGATTCCAGTTAGTTGGATGCATGGGCGGATGATGTAATTGTTTCTCACACATCTATCATCGTGGATGTCTCACCATCGGTTGGTCTCCATAAGTACTGTCCCTGTCCTCCTTTATTTACTCAACAGTGTGCAGTTTGTTTCAATCAGATGATTATTGTACTAGAGCCTGTTTAGATCCTAGCAAATTCCACAATAATCCAGAGCTTGTGAAAGCTGAGGTGTGGATCCAAACACGATCCAATAAACATCCAGCTTCTATACTCATCTCACAACAAGCTGAGAAAATATAACCCAACTTCTATCAGTCTATGGAAGATAGCTAGTGTGCATCTAATATAAACACTACCTAGCTAATGAGGATCCATGGATAATAACCCTAAGATTCATGGGAGGTCCAATGAGAACACACAGTTACCGCCCGCGTTCATCGCCATGCCATTGGCAAGTGTCCATACACGGTTTGGACATGACGTCTCGTCGTCGGCCTAAAACAAACAAAAGCTGCGGTGCCGGTGCGGCAACTGGGTTGGTGGGCATGTTGGCATGCTGAGCCGCATCAGCAGCATGTGTGCCACTCGCCAGCTGCTCATCAGCTGCGGCCTGCATGCCCCGCCGGCCGACGGCCGGCCGCCCGACTCGGCCACCAGGCCGCACCACCTCGCCGCATAGTGCGTGCATGCGCTTTTTTGACCGTGGTCTTCGATCCAGCCATCTCCAGGCACTGCTGCCAGTAGCCGGCAGGCCGGCCAGAGACAAAGGCCACAACAGCCCACAAGGCAGGCAGCAGGCGACGATGGTGACTGCACTGTCTAACCTTACAAATGTCAAATTAATTGATCTGGTGCTTTGTACTTACAGATTAATTGATACGGTGTTAATGGATCGACGGAGGCAGCCAGGACACCCAATCCTAGAAATGATCGATTAGCAGTGACCATTTGCTAGAGCCTTGTCCCTAGAAATCTAAAATGGCCGTCTCAAAAAAATGATTTCAGAAGTAGCGAAATATGGTTTTATACGTGTGAGTATAGATGTCAAAATGGGTGAGGCCTGATGGGTGGTAGTAGGCCCAAACCTAAAAAAGTATGGCCTGACACAACGGTTGTAGTGCCAGTGCCGGCATGGGCACGGCCGCACGAGTGTAGGGCCGCTATGCTGGCACACAGTGTAGCGGGCACCACATTGATAATGGGCTGGCCCTATGCTAGCTCGATCCTTATCAGTCGTTAGATGCCTCATATTCTTTCTTCATTGTTGATGCTCATGATGGAAAAACCCTAGATATAATCTCACTTCTCTCCGGACATAAGACTCCTGCTCCCAATCGCTAGCTCCCCCTCTTTCTCACTCGTTCCTCTGGGAGGCCAATCATCTCTCTATCTCTCACTCATGTCGTTGGCCGCTCTTCCCAAGTCATTGGCTCCCTCTTTACCTCTCTCGCTCCCCGACCCTCTCCTAGTCGACTATATAACGCTTTCGGTGAAAATGCCCTCCTCTCGGCCAGCGATAGCGGTGGTGAGGTTGCTCCTCGTCTTGGAGCTGTATTGGCTGGGCCAACAGGGCCCAACACAGCCTGCTGGGCTACCGACTGTTATGCTCGTTGTCCCACGGCTAATAGGCCATGGACTATGCGTGGGTGCATATCTCGGCACAATGTACTACATGGCACGACATGAATAAGACCTAGCTAGGACCACCAGTTTTTGCCATCTACTACTCCGTCCCATAATAACTGTCGTTTTCGGTTTTCGTGCCGCAAGTTTAACTCGATTTGTAGAAAATACGTGTAATATTTATATCTCTAAATAATTTTGTTAAAAAACTAGATTCAAAGATCTTTCCGATGATACTAATTATGGTACTAATTGATAATATTTATTATTTATAAAAATTGCCGGCATTTGTTTCTCGGGAAACGAAAGCGACAGTTATTTTGGGACGGAGGGAGTATATATGTGTGAGCTCTGAACATCAATACACGGAGCCATGCATGCAGTCATGACCTCCGTCGTCTACCTCCATGATGGATCCTTCGTTCCAAACCGGCCGGCTGCACAATTTATTTATTTATTTTTTTTCAAAAAACAACGGATGAAAAATGCAAAATGATCTAGGACCCAGTACAAATCAAGTAACTTTAAGGTACTAGTGCCGATCGAGTGCCTAGCTACCGGCCTTTTCAGATTCCTGAACCAAACTTTTGAAAGACTTTGGCGAGGCAAGCAGGACAGGAGGAGACGGATCGGCGAGAACAGCTCGCGGCAAAGCTGCTGCCGGCCGGCTGCCGCTCTGTTCGGAATTGAAACTGTACGTCCCTAAATAATTGTCGCCGTGGGATGCGTGTCACAAGTTTAACTTAATTTATAGAAAATACGTGCAATATTTATATCTTCAAATAATTTTATTAAAAAACTAGATCTAAATATCTTTCCACTGATACTAATTATAATATTAATCAATGATATTTATTATTTATTAAAATTACCGGTATTTCTTTCTCGGAAAGCGAAGCGACAGTTATTTAGGTAACAGTAGCATCAGCCCTATGGCAGGCATCTCTCCGAGTGGCGAGTGGCGATTGGCGAGAGTGCCATGTCGTTCCTGTCTCGTGATCCGCCTGTCGACGACTGGCGCGCTAGCAGCTCTGTCCTCCTGGTCTCCTCAGCCCCTCGCCGCCGTACAGCTGGGCGGTGGCGCCTTCTGGGCACTACAGCCGCACAGGCACGACGCAGCCGCTGGCACTCCGGCGAGAATGGCCGTGATGCGTCCATGTACACTGAACTCTAGTAGCAATCTAGTAGCATCTGATGATACAATTGGTCATCTGAACTCTAGTAGCAGTCTAGTAGCATGCATGTGAGATTTGTAATCTCCGACGACCCGGAGAGCACAGACAGATCTGATGATACACTTCGTCTATTTTGCAGTCGTCATCTGCTCCTAGCTAGTTGTGTCAAAGTGAATAAGCGATCAAGTTTTTTAGTACTTCATGACACATTTGAGTGGTCGTTTTAATTTCCAGCCACATATGCATTCCGGCAGGTCTATGCATGATGTTCTATTTTTCTGTTGGTAGGAGGTGCATGACAGAGATTAGAGAAACTGAAACCCTACGTACTCAATCCTAAATAGAAATTGTAGTTAAGGAGTTGGTTAGCATGCAATATCTACGAGCAGGGTCTCGAGAGAGCAGAAAGCTTGGATATGATCAGTGTGACACTAGTGCCAAATAGAACTACAGTACTGCAGTACGCACACTTTTAGGTAGGCAGCAGGCCGGCAGGCACCACCATTCAAACAGCAGCATTATGGCCATGTTACAGCAATAACGGTTGGCAGTGGCGCGTGCATGTTTGTTGCTGCATGCATGCAGAGGTCGTAGAGCTGCTGTAGGTAACATGACACGTCAATCCACAGTTGTTAATGTATATATATACAAACATGATCCATCAACCTGAGCGGCTGTGCACATGTCGTCGTGGTCGTCCTCGTCCATATACTCCTCGGTCCCAAAAAGAAAGTCCTCGTCCATATACTTTCTCAATTTTGATAAAGTTTGTAGAAAACACATCCACTATTTCAATTTTGATAAAGTTTGTAGAAGACACATACACCATTTATATATAATCAATTAAAATAAAAAAATAACTTATCGAGAAACAAGAACGACTTCTATTTCGGGACAGAGGATGTACATGACCAAAATAGACAACCTGGTCACCGCACTATTCGGCACGACACTACATGACACGACACTATGCGGCACGATGTCCTAGTTGTACGGTGTTGGGGCGTCGTTCCAACTCTTGTTGTCGACACTATGCGGCACTATATCCTAGCTGTACCATGTCAGACCGCCATGCCCAACTCTTGGCGCCGACACTGCGATACGATGTCCTAGTCGTACCGTGTCGGGCCCGTCACTATGCGCCACGATGTCCTAGCTCATCCATGCAACCCGCGCGTAGAGGGACGAAAAATTAAAGGGGTTTGTCTTCGCAACAGTCGACTGAGGATTTGTATTTCCATCGGTCGCCTTCATCCTCCTGTCCCTCTTCTTCCTCGTGTCCCCTCCCCGTCCTCGCGCGCCCAACCACATAGCTCTTTGGCCCCTCCTCCGCCCGCATTGCCGGTTTGCCATAGTCGTGGAGCTCGGCCAAAACCCTAGGCGCCCTCGACGGCGGCTTCTTTTTCCTTTCTTTCTTCCACAGGTGGTTTGGTCATGGAGCTCCCACCACCGCAACCTAGCCCAGCAGCCTCCACTTGTCTCTAAGACCTCCGAACTGCCTTGCCACTATGCCCACCGGTCACCGCCTAGCCCCCCCCCCCCTCAAGGCGCGGATGCAGGTAAGGGTGTCGTGGGGAAGATGAACGATGTGCATGCTGACGTGTGAGCACGGGCACGATTGGGCGCATGGGCGTGGGTGACTGATGGTTACACATGCAGATTAATTATCAATGGCTTGCAAAGGAGTAAAACTGATAATTAGAGATGCGCGTGCGTGTGACTGATGTAACGAGAGTGTTATCTTGGCCATGAATAGCCCCATATGGGTGGCTGCTGACGCAGGGTAGAATAGAACTGGTGCAGTACTTGATCAATGGACGAGAGGCCGGTGTGCTGGTAGCTGGAGCTGAGATGTGTATGGCACGCGCGCCCGGATGCATGAGCATGGGCGCATGGCTCGTACGGCTCCTTCCTACTGTACGTAATAGTGGATCGTGGAATCTCTCGGTGATGATCTCTTCTGCTTCAATTCTGGTTGGTTGTGCTTCGTGGGGGAGACAGGCACATGGACTGCCATTGGGTGCGGGACAGGGGGGCAAGTACTAGCTCCTATAGCTAGGTACTCCTCTCGAGCGACGTGCAGGCACAGCAAAAGTTCCCGGCCGGCTAGCTGGGCGGCGGTGCATGGCCGTGGCAGGGCGCCACCGCCACCATGCATGCATGCATGCCACCGAGCGAGCTCGCCCAAGCCATGCATGATTGACCGCCGGTGAGTGAGGTCGATCAGGTGTGAGGCGAGGTGCATTGGACATCGCAGCGCATGCAGTGGCCTGGCCCAAAGACAGAGAGTGGAGGTGGAGCTCTCTCTGCCTCTGAAGAAGCTGAGCCCAGTACGTGTACATGTTCTTCCATGTGAGGTTGTGCAGAAGGTGTGGTACTGTCTATACGGTGTGTGTGTGTGCATTGCCGGGCGTCTATCTGTCTTGTGAGGTGTGACGTGGCGGCAATTTTTTTTTTTTTTTGAGAATTACGTGGCGGCAAATAATGGCAGCGCATCGTACACGGGCTTTCATCGCCTGAACCGCAAAAGCAGTCGGCCCACCTTGGAGGAGCCCAGCCCAACTGAAGCTTTCTTCTCCTTCTCGCGCGGCCCTGCTTGCTAGTCTGTTCGCTGCAGCAGCGTGCGTGCCAACAACGTGCGCGGTCATGTCCCCCCCCCCCAAAAAAAAAGGAAAAAGTCTACATTTAGTCTTTCAACTATTATGGAAGTCTTATTTTCGTCCTTAAACTCGAAAACCAGACACATGTGCTCCCTCAACTATTAAATCCATGCATTTTTTATCCCATGGCTGGTTTTGAGTCTGGTTTTGACACTACTGTCACCACGTCAGATTAGGCCCACGTCTTCAACACCACGCTCATCTCATCTCCTACAGCCGCCGCCGGTCAAGCACTCATGCATCTCACCAGCGCTCTGTTTCGTCTCCGCCGCTTTCTCGCTGCCGTCTCGTCCCGTGCGCCCGCTCGTGGTGGGGTGCAACGAAGAGCTGCGCGGCACGCCGGTGGTGGTGAAGATGGATGCCTACTCCCCGGTGGAGATCGACAGTCCCGGCATGCCGCCGTCCGACAAGGCCCAGGGTAAGAACAGGAAGCAGTTCATGTGGGTGCTGCTCCTGCGTGCGCACCACGCCGTGGTGAGATCGTAGGACCATGCTGCGGTTCATGCGTGCGTTCCTGCTGCTCTCCCTGACGGTGACGGCTTGACCATGTTGGCCTTCGAGACCTTGGGCAAGCAACTGAAGAGTTTCAGATGACTTCGTAACTGAATGACTATTATCAATTTCATAGATTGAATACTTAGAACTGCAATAAAATTCGATAGTACTCCTTATGTAACTCGGATAAATACTTTGCGCATCATGCGCCTGCGCCCGTCGACCTTGTCGATCATGACGCGCAGTTCGGGCAGCACGTCCAGTTGTTCCTGACGGAGCCCGGGCAGCACGCACCCTCCATCGCCGCCTCCATGGCACTCGTCCCATGGCTCCTCGCACTGCAAGCAGTCAGGCAGAACGCCGAGCACGTGAGGCACTCCACCTCGGACGCCACTCCATCGGCGGCATCCAGTGCCTCTCATGTGTAGCGGCTAGCGGCCTCAAGTACCACCAGCTCGCCGCAGTTGGGAACCGCGCGCGGGCGGGCCCCACAGCGCGCTCCCAGAGGCACCACGCGTAGAAGAAGTCGATGTCCACCAGCTTCGTGCACGCCTCGGGGTAGCAACGAGGAGCCTCTACGGCCGGCGCGGCAAGACGATGGCGGAGGAGAGCCAGAGCGCTGGTGAGATGCGTGAGCGTAATTGCCTGACCGGTGGCGGGCGTAGGAGATGAGATGAGCCGGCCACCTCTATTTTGTTTAGTCTTTGCTGAGCTAACGTGGGCCCAATCTGACGTGGCAACGGCAGTGCCAAAACCAGACTCAAAACCAGCCATAGGGTCCAAAATACACGGATTTGATAGATGAAGGAGCGAATGTGTCTGGTTTTTAAGTTTAGGGACCAAAATTAAACTTTCGCAATAGTTGAGGGATTAGTTGTAGACTTTTTCCCAAAAAAAAAAACGTGTGCGGTGCGGTGCTTGCCAGAGCTGATTCGGCCAGTGCTAGCCCAAGAAGAGCCTTGCGGTCTTGCTGGTACAAGTGCCAGCCCATGAGCCCAGCAGCATACACGCCAGTCACCCTCGTGCTCTCAAGGTAATTAACACAGCATCACACAGATCCGGGTACGTGATCGATCTGCTGATCGCTGCCCAAAGGGCCAAAACCAAAGCAACCATGGACACAGCATGCCCAGGCCCAGGTCCAGAGGACTGCATCCCGAGCATGGCGAGGCGACGACGACAACGCACGGCGGCCGCTGGCCGCCGGCGCGCGCGTGAGACGCGGAAATGCATCGTCCGCGCACCTGCCACGTGCCCACATCTCCATCTCCTACATCGTTTTCAGTTTTCAGATCGCATTGTGTGCTTGCACCAAGAATGTTTCTCCTCGGACTGACCGTGCCGCCGCGTCGGCTGGCTCCCCGTGAGCCCCAAATCTCCTTTCTCTTGTACTCCACGTCGTGCCTTTTGTTGTGATTAGTAGGAAACTAATATATTGAATATAAGTCGACATCTGGCTCTCAACGTCCATATACAGCCAGCGTGACGCATTTTTCTGTTATCTAGATAAATAATCAAAACTGTGTATTTGGAAAAGTCATAATAACTCATGATTTATAACAAAGAAAGCAATTTGTTTTAAACGAACATGTAGACGGCGGTGACACATACTTACCATCTAAATATGATCTCTTTGACACATTTTTGCCTTGCTTATGAAACAACCTACTCTTTCTATTCTATAAAAAAAAAATGTCATTCTCACTTTTTGAGAAATTAAACATTATCATGTTTCATCAAATATATATACGGAAAACTAATATTTATAGTGCACAATTAATTGTTAGAAACATAGTTGAACATATTTTTATAATATAATTTTTTAAAAGATGCAAATATTGCTAATTTTTTAAAATCTTTTTTATTGTATATTTTTTATAAATTTAATCAAACTTAAGGAGGTTTGATCACTATGAATACGATAGCGGTACATGTTTTGAAAGTCTTGTTTTTAAATCCAGGACATTTGAAATTTTGAATACGAATGGCTGGGACAAACAAGGGAAGAAAAAGGACGTTCTTCCAAGTGGAATTGTGGAAACGGCTGAATTCCCCGTCCGCGACGACGCCTACCTACGGCTACCTACCACCAACTCTTCAGGATCAAGTCAATCCCGCAATATTTGCAGAAACCCCCTTGGAATTCACGCTCACTTTCAAATAACCCCCTAGGTACAGGCCAAACCGCCAAAGGCAGTCGTCTCCTTCCCCATCATTGCGCGTCCCACCTCCCCTTCCCCACAATTTCCGCTCCCCTCCCGAACATTTCCCCCCGCCTGCCTCCCCGTCGCCGACGGCCATGTCCCACCTCCAGCTCACGGCGCTCGCCGGCGGCGCCGACGACGAGATGGAGGAGGTCGCGCTGCTGGGCTCCTCCTACGACGAGGAGGCCGGGGTGGGGCCGCAGGGGAGGACCAGGCGGAGGCCGGCATGCGGCGGGTGCAGGTGCGCGTCACCGGCATGACGTGCTCCGCGTGCACGGGCGCCGTCGAGGCCGCGCTCTCCGCCCGCCGTGGCGTGCGCCGCGCCGCCGTGTCGCTGCTCCAGAACCGCGCCCACGTCGTCTTCGACCCCGCTCTCGCCAAGGTCCAATCGGCTGGCCCCGTGATCCCTCCTTCTCCTTGCTCCGTCCACCCCGCGCGCCCTCTCGATGGATAGTTTTTTTCTTCCCTAGCTCTGTGCGGTACAAATTCTGTGGAGTTCTGGCGCTGTCTTGCCTCGCGCTGGGGAATTGAAGAGCTTGGGGCGGGAAATTGAGCTGCGGCCTGTTGGTTAGGGTGGTTAGGATAGGAGATGTATATGTCTGCTTCGTTTCGCTTCATTTACAGGAGCTTCATAAGTACATAATAACTTGGTAACCGTTTGGTTTTCTCCTTTTTTTTTTCTGGTTGAAGCTGGTGGTTTAAATTCGTCGGACCTGCAGATAGGTGGCGATTTTATTAATTGATCGATGTTGTTGGAGAAATGTTTCCTGTGTTTGGGAGCAATATCTGTGTGACCGACGACCATGTGCAGGAATGCTGAGAGATTTTCGCAATTTGGATTAACAATTCCCTAAGAGAGTTTAGCGTGATTAACTAATATTACAATAGGCCGCAGACGATCTCCAGCTAAAATAGATGTTTGTCATTTTAAATAGCACTACTATTTGGCACGCTGCCAGTCTGCAATTACTAGCAACTAACTTCCTTTTACTTTAAGCCTCTGCAATGGCCCCAACAGGAAGTTTTCTATTCAAGATTTATTGGTTTTTTTTAATGTTTAAAGCTTGTTGTGTGCAGGACGATGACATTGTAGAAGCAATAGAAGATGCTGGGTTTGAAGCTGAAATTCTTCCCGACTCTACTGTTTCTCAGCCAAAATCGCAGAAGACTTTGTCAGGCCAATTTAGGATAGGGGGATGACTTGTGCTGCATGTGTGAACTCGGTTGAGGGGATTTTAAAAAAATTGCCAGGTGTAAAAAGAGCAGTTGTTGCATTAGCAACCTCATTGGGCGAAGTTGAATATGATCCTTCTGCCATTAGCAAAGATGAAATTGTTCAGGCCATCGAGGATGCTGGTTTTGATGCTGCATTGTTGCAAAGCAGTGAGCAAGACAAGGTCTTATTAAGTATCACAGGGTTGGATTTCGAGGGAGATGTAGATATATTGCATAATATCCTGAAGAAAATGGAAGGCTTGCGTCAGTTTGGTGTAAACTTTGCAAACTCACAAGTTGACATTGTATTTGACCCTGAAGTGGTTGGTTTGAGACAGATTGTAGAAACGATTGAGATGGAAAGTAACAATAGACTGAAAGCTCATGTACAGAATCCATATATACAAGCTGCTTCAAATGACGCACAGGAGGCCTCTAAGACGCTTCATCTTCTTCGCTTTAGTTTATTCCTAAGTGTAAGTTTTGGTTATATGTTTATTTCGATGTTAAAGATACCATTTGAAAGGAATCTTTGTGTCTTGCATCCTGACTCTCCATTGGTTTCCTTGCACCAGATTCCTGTATTTTTTATCCGCATGGTATGCCCTCACATACCTCTGATTAGTTCATTCCTACTCATGCACTTCGGGCCATTTCGTATAGGAGATCTGCTGAAGTGGATTCTGGTGACCATGGTACAGTTTGTTGTTGGCAAACGATTCTATGTTGCAGCTTATAGGGCCCTAAGACATGGCTCTACAAATATGGATGTCTTAGTTGTTATTGGCACTACCGCTTCATATGTCTACTCTGTTTGTGCACTTCTTTATGGGGCATTCACTGGATTTCATCCTCCAATATATTTTGAGACGAGCGCAATGATAATTACATTTGTTCTATTTGGGAAGTATCTTGAGGTGCTTGCGAAAGGAAAGACATCAGATGCTATCAAGAAGCTTGTAGAGCTTGCTCCTGCTACAGCTCTTCTACTTCTGAAGGACAAAGGTATCTGATCCGAACTGTGCTAACACTTGCAGTAATATGATTTGCAGTTCTAGAAAGCTCATACAAGTAGCCTTTGCAAAACTTAATCTCATCTTAACTGGTTCCTTTGAGTTGTAGCCTTCCGCACATAGTCTTTAGTCATTTTCTCTTCCTTTTTTCTGTTAGTCGTACACATAAACTCAGAACATTTTCTCAAATACAGAGGGAAAATATTCTGGCGAGAAGGAGATTGATGCGTCATTAGTACAACCTGGTGATGCCTTAAAAGTGCTTCCTGGTTCAAAGGTTCCTGCTGATGGTATTGTCATTTGGGGTACAAGTCATGTCAATGAGAGTATGGTAACGGTGAATCTGTACCAATCTCCAAGGAAGTGTCCAGTCTAGTCATTGGAGGCACAATGAACTTGCACGGTATTCTTCATATACAAGCGACAAAAGTAGGATCTGGGACAGTTTTGAGCCAGATAATTTCTCTCGTCGAAACTGCACAGATGTCTAAGGCCCCTATTCAGAAGTTTGCTGATTATGTAAGTACAATTCTCAATTCCTTAGTTTATAAAAATAATCTCTTAATTCTGTATTATAATCTTAAATCTGCAAAGCATTGTTTTGGGCAACTTAAATCTGCAAATCATTGTTAAAATATTGACTCTACCTTTTCTATTTAAATTTTCTTGTAGAGAAAATTAAACCATTTATGGCAATTGTTGTACATTTGATTGCATTCCTGGTTACCTAGCATGCTCCGGTTGATTTTTTAATTTTCCAAATTGTTATAGAGCCTCTGTATTATATTCATAATATTTTTTGTTAAAAAAAATCTTGGATATACCAGAGTACACATGACAGAATTGCATGCACCGCTTGCTCGCCTGTAATTGCATGCACCTTTTGTGCTGACATTACCTCATTTCAGGTAGCCAGCATTTTTGTTCCTATTGTCATCACCCTGTCCTTCTTGACATTCCTTGCATGGTAAGTTTCAATATCTCTGTGGTCAATGCTGTGGGTATAAGTATTCAAGTTTCTGACTCATGCGTTATTGACTTTCTAGGTTTCTATGTGGATGGTTGGGAGCATATCCAAACTCATGGTCTGCTGAAAGTAGCAATTGCTTTGTTTTCTCCCTCATGTTCTCCATATCTGTTGTGGTGATTGCTTGTCCATGTGCTCTTGGTCTGGCAACACCAACTGCTGTTATGGTAGCAACTGGAGTTGGGGCTAGTCACGGAGTACTTGTAAAGGGTGGAGATGCCCTGGAGAGAGCTCAGAATGTGAAATATATTATTTTTGACAAGACTGGAACACTGACCCAAGGAAAGGCTACTGTAACAACAGCAAAGATATTTTCAGGAATGGATCTGGGGGACTTTCTCACATTGGTAGCATCTGCAGAGGTGAGGTGAACAAAAAGGAAAAATCATGACATTTGCATTAATTTCTTGTGATTTTTCCAGCAAAGTGTGAATCTGCTAATTTTATTTTTGGATTTTGTAATTTAGGCAAGCAGTGAGCATCCACTTGCAAAAGCTATCTTAGATTATGCATTTCATTTCCATTTCTTCGGCAAACTTCCCTCAGCAGAAAACAGCATTAAGAGAAGAAAAGAAGAGATACTTTCTCAGTGGCTTCTGGATGTCGTGGACTTTTCTGCCTTGCCTGGCAAAGGGATTCAATGTTGGATCAATGGGAAGAAAATTTTGGTGAGTTGGAGAATATAGCTTTGCTTTACTTTGCTCCTTCAAATAATTGGAGGGTAAACTTGATTTATAGTGTATTACATACATGCCCGAGTAAATATGATATGTTGGCACTTAAATAATTGTATGCAGGTTGGGAATCGTGCTTTGATAACTGAAAATGGGGTAAACATTCCTGAAGAAGCTGAATGTTTCTTGGTAGACATGGAGCTGAATGCAAAAACTGGTATTCTTGTAGCATATGATGGTGACTTCATTGGCTTGATTGGGATAACCGATCCTTTGAAAAGGGAGGCTGCTGTGGTTATACAAGGTCTAAAAAAGATGGGTGTTCATCCAGTTATGGTCACTGGGGATAACTGGAGGACTGCACGAGCAGTTGCAAAGGAGGTCAGTTTTAGTTGTCAAGCTGTAGTTTAAGAACATCTATTAGCATGCTGGTATGAAATGTGAAATCCTAAAATTACTGGGTTTCTGCAGGTTGGCATTGACGATGTGAGAGCCGAGGTTATGCCAGCCGGAAAAGCTGATGTAATCCACTCTCTGCAAAAGGATGGCAGTGTTGTCGCAATGGTCGGAGATGGCATCAATGACTCGCCTGCCCTGGCTGCCGCGGATGTCGGCATGGCCATCGGTGCAGGCACCGACATTGCTATTGAGGCGGCTGACTATGTGCTCGTCCGGAACAACCTGGAGGATGTGATCACAGCTGTTGACCTCTCACGGAAGACATTCAGCCGGATCCGGTGGAACTACTTCTTTGCCATGGCGTACAACGTGATCGCCATCCCCGTGGCTGCTGGCGCGCTGTTTCCCTTCACCGGGCTCCAGATGCCGCCTTGGCTGGCTGGCGCGTGCATGGCATTCTCGTCCGTCAGCGTGGTGTGCTCATCGCTGCTGCTGAGGAGGTATAGGAAACCGAGGCTCACCACCGTGCTTCAGATAACAGTGGAATAGTGTTTCTATTTTTTTGGTATCACTTTATCGTAGAGGAATAGAAATTGTCTCTGACAACGTGAATGTTGGTGTGGTGCAGTTTTGAGGGTCAAATACTTGTACATGTCTAACAGTTTGCAACTGCAACCAAGTTATACTCCATACACAAAAATGAAGTCATTTTGGGTAATGATTGGGTCAAACATTGGTAATATAAATCATGAATAACATTTTAAGTTCTTGAGTTTGAAAATATGAAAACCATATGAATATATTTGCATTGAAAGTTACTTTTATAAAAAATGTACATATATTACTTTGGAATCGTGTCACTGTATAAAATAACTTTATTTTTTTAATATGGAGGGAGTACATGTTAACTGTCGGAGGATTTCATGTGCTTCAAGGCCAAATTAGGTAAACTATGAACTTTTGGTTGAAACATGTATAAAACATCTGTCTCTATCTTCCTTAATATAGCTATGAAATGACTCTTTATTTTCACCAATTTGAAAAATAGAAAGTCACATAATAAAAAAGCTAAAAGCAGGTCCAAGATGCTTATAAAACTATACTACACGAAAGTAACTCTTTCAAGTACATGTTTAGTTGGCTTCCTGTTTTTGATAGTAGAAGCATTTTTCAGAAACCAACACACACTCTTAAGAGAGCTACCAACTAGCTCCTAGCAACTCTAGCTTCCACTCGGAGGAGCGACTCCATGAGGCCATGGTGAATCAGGGGGCAAGGAAGGGCGCGGGAAGTAAGGGGAAGATGTAGCAAAGGTAACGAGTCATGGTGTGGTGGAGAGGTGGCGAGGGGCGTGTCAGAGGCAGTGGAGAGGAGCGTCCCAGTGAAGAAAGCGAACGAATGAGGGGGAGTGTATGGTGAGGGGCGTAACGGAACGGATAAGCCATGTTTAGTAGCGCTCTATTGATTCTCACAATGAGCAAAGTGGTGGGAGCGCTACCTAACAAGGCGTAAAGCAGCCTCGCTTTGGCTTCCTCTCACACATCTCAAACTCGTTCCAGTAGTGTGTAGTAACCACCATGTCCTTTATTGTTCCAATAGGTGGACAATTGCAAGATGAAGCTAACCTTTCAAACAGTTCCTAGCATAACTCTTTGTCGGAGGAGCATACTCCCCTATTTAGATGTCGCCGTGGGATGCGTGCGACAAGTTTGACTTGATTTATAGAAAATACGTACAATATTTATATCTTCAAATAATTTTGTTAAAAAAACTAGATCCAAAGATCTTTTTGATGCTACTAATTATGATACTAATCGATGATATTTATTATTTATTAAAATTGTCGGCATTTGTGTCTCGGGAAGCGAAGCAACAAGTATTTAGGGACGGAGGGAGTATGACATATCGGGTCACAAGAACTTGGTCAAATCACATGTCCCATGACCGCCCCATCCCTAGGACCTTCACCTTGGAGCCAGAGCGTTGTCGGCGAGGATGGTGCACGACAACGCGAGGGGGAGACCAACAATGTATGGCTTTCCTAACTACACTGTGGTTGCGCCATGGAGGAGATCTGGAGCAACATCAACCATTCGAGTTGTTGCGCCAGGTCAATGACCTAGATTGCTATGCGCCCTTTGAAACATCCCGCACCACGTTCGGATCATCTATTCCCTCGATGATAGGTTTGGCCTATCATGCCCAGTTTGGTCTTGGGCCCTGTTGGGGCAGCTCTTAGTTCTCGTTCGAGCCACTTGTTTGGTCCTCGAGCTTGGCCACCTGAGCTCAGGGGCCCACTACCTCCTTTTATTGGATTACTATGATTAGCTTCAGATCACTAATCCCAGTGACAAGATATGCCTGGTCAATAGTGTTCTCCAACGGAAATGAGCACAAAGAGTACACGAATCATCTAATGAAAAGATTCCAAAAGAGGTGTAAACGTGTTGTATTCAAGAAGCATTTATGGCCAACATGTAGAGCTTATAGGCAGCACCATTGCGAAACCACTACAAAGAGAATGCAAGCCTCTAGCTTGGAATCCTAAGAGGCGCAGGTGTGTGTAGTTTGTTTTTAAAAGGGCATTTATAAATACAATTTCCTCTAATAAAAAAGAAATACATCTATAGATTTAAGCTAAATTAGATTTTTTAAAGTTTTACTAAACTTATAAATATAATATCAACAGTAATGTCTTGAAAAGCAAATATAGATACGTGGTTGGGGTGCAAGCAAGCTGAGGATGTGGGCGTCTTCTTCAATCTAGAGGCGTGGAAAAATTTAAGTGTCTTAATGTAGTGCATTTTCTTTGTTCATGAGGATTCCTTATGTAACGGGGTTGTAAACAAAAGTTTTGCGTTCTTATTCTCCTGTAGCTCTATGGGTTGTGTTTTTGGAACTTGCCCAGATGAATGCACCTATGATGATTTACTGAAACCGTTTTGTCTTTTGACAATAGTTAAAAGACGGGGGCTATCGCCCTAGAACTCTAAAAAAGCATATACTAAATATTACTCTCTTCGAAAAAAAATAAATACAATTATAGGTTTTAACAAAAATTATTTTGAGAAGGTTTGACTAAGCATATAAAAAAGTAGTATCAACAGCAATGATTTATTTGGGGCTACTTTATTAACTTTGCTCCATAAATTCCACTAAATTTAGAGTTTCTAGAGTATTCTTTTAGATGTTGTTATAATTTTATCTTTTTTTATAGATTTTGTAGAGTTGTTTATCTGAAAATTTTAAAGCAAAATTAAAAAATATAGTCGTAACGATTTTAGTCCACTCTTTGTCATCGCAAGGGAAGGGAAGGACGCCGGCAAGTATGAGAGGAGCAGAGGAAGGGCCGAAGGGCCCAGATCTCCACCACTGCATTGTACTGTACTTCCTCTGTTCGAGAATACAGTATTGTTATGCCTTGTTTAGTTACATGCAAGTTTCATTGAAAGTTGCAAGTTTTTTCACTCTCTCTCCATCACATCAATTTCTACCCGTATATATGGAGCATTAAATGTTAGTGAAAAAAATAACTAATTACACAGTTTTGTTGTAAATCACGAGACGAATCTTTTAATCCTAGTTGGGCCACGATTGGACAATATTTGCCAAATACAAACGAAATGCTACAGTTGTAACTTTTTCCACCTTTTCCCATCTAAACCAGGCCTTAGTACTACTGTATTGGACAGACGACGAAGCTGCAGCCAGGTCTCCTGCCGTGGAGAAGGATGTCGCTGGAGGAGAAGACGTGGGGTCTCGTCAATAGAGATAAAGAGAGGGGATGACACAAAAAAAGAGGAAGGATTAAGGGAATCCCAGGTGAGGTGAAATCTTTATTGTACAGTAAGCGTCTGTTTACCGAGCGGTTGCTAGTCTGCCAGACCTGCGGGCTAGGAGATGCAAAAGCTCACGTCAAATCCCACGGCTCTGGGCAAGCCTGACGATCTTTTGTCTAACCCACCACGGCACGTCGCCATACCGCTCGGTCAGGCTCGGGCGTCAGGGTGCATTGACGGCCTGCCGCCTGCTTCGACCGGCGACCGCAGTCTGCGCCGAGTAGTGGTACTGTATCACTCCGTCAAAAAAGACCGTAGAGGCTCTTCATGACGTAAAATTAACTTAATTGGTAAAAAAATACATATAATATTTATATATCTAAATAAATTTATTAAAAAATTAGAATTAAATTTTTTTATTATACTAATTGATACTATAAATATTAATATTTTTAAAAAATATATTTAATCAAAGTTGTGTCTTAGAAAATAAAAAATGAAGATATTTTTATAACGGAAGAAGTACAGAATAGAAAACAAAAAAATAAATATCTAAATTAACTGACAACTATATCAACTAAAATTTGTAATGTAAGTACTTTTAAATATTTATTTGTAATATGTATATTAAATTATTGTATCTCAATTCATTTTCAGTATTTTTTTTATCAAACTCTAGAATCATATTGACAAAATATAGAATATTCGACATTTATAAGTATCCATATAGAATAATGCATAATGAATCTATTTAAAAGTTATCTCTCCATGACAAGTGACTATTTACTTAATTTTAATATTATTGATGATGCATTAAACATTTAATAGTAATGTACTATTATTAATGATAAATAAATATTAAATTGTTTTAGAAAATTTCTATAGTTTAAATCTAATATATTTATTATTATAAATTACTTTAATATTTTAATTTAGTGTTTACTAGTGTTGATTATTTGTATAATTTATTATTAATACTATGAAAATAATGATTGAATAGTTGATATATTTAATTTTAATATAATTGATGATAATTATATTATTGTCCTATTTTATATATCCACATACTTCAATCTCTACTTTATAATAATTTTATAACTAAAAATATGGTAAGCAAAATAACTATTTATTGTCCACCATTGTTATTTGATTTCTTCATTTGATCGTCTACCATTGTTATTTGATTTCTTCATTTGATCGATCATTTGATCAACTATTATCTATTATAATTTAGTTTATTTTGATATTGGGGATCATTAGAAGTGTATTTTGATTTGTTTTACTATGATTCTTGATGAACTTAGAAGCAAATCTATTCGTATATGCTGAATTTAATAATAATATGTGTTTTAAGTTGAATTGATAGAAATCTAAATTGTTTTATATCTCAATTTAAATTCAAATTTTAATGTAAAAGATAATATCCGGGCATCCTATTCTCTCCTGCCCACCAGCGCCGGTGCATGAATAGAATTTTAATGTAAAAGATAATATGTGTTAAAATTTATTGGAGGACACCTTGATTTCTTATTGAATTTGTTAGATATAAAATCATATAAATGCCACAAATTTATACCATAAAATCTATTAGACTCTACGTAATGAGAACTACACGAAATATTTTTTTTGAAAATAACTATTTTGTCTCTTTTCATAAATAAATAAATTTGACCATAGTTAACCTTGTTTATTTATGAAGAGAGGCAAAATAGTTATTTTCAATTTAAAACAATATTTCTTTGTGTAGCTCTCATCACGTAGAGTCTAACGAATTTTATGATATAATTTTGTGACACATATACGATTTTATATCTATTTTATAAAAATATTTGGTTGGACATGGTATCCACCCGTAAATTCAATAAGAAGCAAGGTGTCTTTAAATAAATTTTAGCTTCTTTAGTGTTTAATAGTAAAGAGCGGTCACTTATAGTGTCCAAGGGCGTAAATTGCACTTGTGACCTGTGAGGACCTCGTTTTCCATTGCAAATGCAGGTTGATAGTGCGTCTCACAATTTTGTTCAACAGTAGTAGTACTGAACATGCATACTCCCTCCGCCTCATTGAGAACGTCACCCGGGAAATATATTTATGAGAGGGGCACGGTTTTCAACGATAAACTCCATGGGACGGAGGGAGCACAGGAGACGCACTACCAACCACGAAGCTGTGCTCCCACGGCGCTCCAAGCGATCGTTTGTCCAACCCGCCCCGCCACGCCACTCGGTCAGGTGTCAGGGTGCATTGACGGCCGTTTCACGCCGAACTGAGCTCGCTCGTATATGGATAGAAAATGGAAATTCAGATTATGTGATATGATATTTGAATTCATTACAATATTAATGTAGATAGATAGACGTACGTATTAATATCTATTTTTATTTTTAATTTAGATATTAAAGTTTAGTTTAGAAATAATTCAGGACATTACGGCTTGCTAGTGTCCCACTACTGTCTCTGCGAGATAAACCTTCTTTAAAGCTCACAAGTCCCACGGCGCTCGGCTCGATGATCTTTTGTCCAACTCACCACGCCATTCGGTCAGGTGTCAGGCCTGCTTCGACCGTCAATCCTAAAATTAACCATAATGGAAAAACCCAAGTCAAAACCAAAACCAAAAGAATCATAACTGAAAAATCCAGTTTCTTATTCGATTTCTGAAGAATCAAAGGCCTTGTTCGGATGGGGTTGGAATTTTTCCAACCCTTTCCTGTAGCACTTCGTTTTTTTGTGGTAAATATTGTCCAATCGTGGCCCAACTAGGCTCAAAAGATTCGTCTCGTGATTTACAACCCAACTATGCAATTAGTTATTTTTTTTATTTATATTTCATGCTCCATATATATGGATAGAAATTGATGTGATGGAGAGAGAGTTGAAAAATGTTGGAGAGATTAGAATTTCCTGTAGCACTTCGTTTTTTTGTGGTAAATATTGTCTAATCGTGGCCCAACTAGGCTCAAAAGATTCGTCTCGTGATTTACAACTAAACTATGTAATTAGTTATTTTTTTTATTAATATTTAATGCTCCATATATATGGGTAGAAATTTATGTGATGGAGAGAGAGTGGAAAAAGTTGGAATTTCAATCACCAACCGAACAAGGCGAAAATAACCAAAGAAAATTAGTTCCTACTCTTAGTTAACAAAGAAACCCAAAGAACCGAGTTAAATAGATTTAATCTTAGATCTTATTTTCTTTGTTGCAACTTTCAATGAAAGTTACAAGTTTTTTCTACTCTCTTTCCATCACATCAATTTCTATCCGTATATATGGAGCATTAAATCTTAGTGAAAAAAATAATTAATTATACAGTTTTGTTGTAAATCACGTGACGAATCTTTTGAGCCTAGTTGGATCACGATTAGATAATATTTATCAAATACAAATGAAATGCTACAATTACAACTTTTTCTAACGTTTACAAACTGAACAAAGCTAGTGTATTTATTGCAAAGTCCTTTAAAGCTCACGTCAAATCACACGGCGCTCCAAGGCAAGCCTGACGATCTTTTGTCTAAGCCGCCACGGCACGTCGCCATGGGCGTCAGGGGGTGCATTGACGGTCCATTCGACCGGCGACCGCAGTCTGCGCCGAGTTCGCTGCTAGTACTGTATGACTCCGTCAAAAGACCGTAGTTTACGTACTTCATGCCGTAAAATTAAGGGCCGGTTTAGATAATATAGTTTTTAGAAACTACAGTATCACAAAATTATAGTTTTATAAGCCAAAGAAAAATAAAACCATGGTTTAGAAAAAAAAAAGAGGTCATAAGTAGTGTTTTTAAAACTCCAAAAACTACAGTTTTGACAAAACTATGGTTTTAGATAATACAAAATTTATTGTATCCAAACACCTAGTAGCTTTTAAAAACCAAAGTATTTTGTAAAACCATAGTATTTCTCCAATACTTTAAAAATACTTTGCATCCAAACGGGGGTCTAAGGCTGTGTGGTTGATGGGTGATTTTTTTTTCATGTCATATCTGATGTTTTATAAGATGTCTGAAGAAATTTTTAGATATTAATTAAAAATAAATTATAGAATTTGCTAAGAAATCATAAGAAGAATTTTTAAAGTATAATTAATCTACCATTAATAAATGTTTACTGTAGCACACAAAGTTATCAAGAATATACAATTAATTATTTTTAGATTATATTTGATACTCTATACATGTGCCTAAACATTCAATGTGATAGGTGTAAATTTTTTACGAAAGAAACTATCTCTAAATAAATTTATTAGGAAACTAGATTTAAAGTTTTTCAATAATACTAATTATGTACCACAGATATTAATATTTTTAAAAATATATTTAGTCAAAGTTGTGTCTTAGGAAATGAAAATGAAAATCTTTTTTATGACGGAGGAAGTACCGGAATAGAAAATAGAAATAAATATCTAAATTAACAGACAACTATATCATCTAAAATTTGTAATATAGGTACTTTTAAATATTTATTTCTAATATGTATATTAAATTATTGTACTTGAATTCATTTTCAGTATTTATTATTATAAATTATTTTAATTTAGTGTTTACTAATGTTGATTGTTTTTATAATTTATCATTAATACTAAAAAATAATGATTGAATAATGTATTTAATTTTAATATATTTGGTGATAATTATATTGTTTTTATAAGTATTCTTGTTCTATTTTATATATCTACTTCAATATAATAATTTTGTAATTACAAAACATTAGTGCATAAAATGACTATTTATTGTCTACCATTGTTATTTGATTTCTTCATTTGACCGATTATTTGATTAACTCTTATTTATTATAATTTAGTTTATTTCGGTATTATGGATCATTAGAAGTGTATTTTTGATTTATTTTACTTTGATTACGGATGAACTCAGTAGCAAATTCTATGCATATACTGAATTGATAGAAATCTGAATTGTTTTATATCTCAATTTAAATTCCAACTTAAATGTAAAAGATAATATCCGGGCATCCTATTCTCTCCAGCCCACCAGCGCCGGTGCATGGAGCTGCCAGCCTATAAACTCCTCCACAGATAGCGCCCACCTACCACTGAAATCCATCGTTGCCTTCCGAAGGTGCGCGACGACTGCGTGTGCCAAGCTCTCCACAGATAGCGGCAACCCTAGTTCTCAATCTCTCTCTCTTCTCCTCCCAGTCAGTAGCATAGCATTCGGCGTCTCGGCGGCGGCGGGCCGTGTCCACTGTCCAGTTGGTGTGGACGACACCTGCGACATGCAGCCAGGCAGCGGCAGCGGCGGCGGCGGCATCGGCCGCGCCCAACCCTCCTCCGTGCCGGAGGCGGGGACGGAGACGGACGTCGACGTCCCTGGCCGCCCGGACTTCGTCGACGTGTTCCAGTCCCGCGACCGCCCCATCCCCGCCACCGCGGTCCGCGCCGTCACCCCGGAGCGGGAGCGCCGCACCACGCGCCCGGAGCGCATGATGGTGTACATGCCCAAGCCCTCCCCGGAGATGCAGTACATCGCCCGGTGCTTCGCCTACGCGTACATCACCCCGGCCGGGGCGGCGGGCAAGGCGGACCCGGCGCCCTTGATCCGCCGCGCCATCCACGCCGTGCTCCCGCGCGTCAGCTTCGAGCTCACGGCGCCCAAACACGGCGCCGACAGGACGGTGCGCTTCTGCTCGCCCGACGACCGGGAGGCGGCCATGGAGAAGCAGCCGTTCGCGCTGGACGGCGGCGCGTCGGTGCGGCTGGTGCGGCAGGGGGAGACCAGCAACTGCTTCACCATGAAGCTGGACTGCCTCGCGCACGTCGCGCTGCTCCGCTACCCCAAGGAGCAGCGGAACCTGGGAGGACATCCGGAGCAACTGCAGCGGCTTCGGTTTCCTGCTGGAGGTCGACCCGGCCTGCTACGACGCGCCGGATCTGTCCCCGGTCCGCGTCGTCGTCAACATGGAGCACCCGAGGGAGATCCCACGCGAGGTGCGGATCAGGTATACCTCCGATTGCAGGTTTCGCAACGTCGTGCCGGTGCAGATCCTGAGAATTTGGAACAAGTCCCAGTCCACCGACGCCGACGGCAAGTACGTGCCCATGTACGCCGCTGCGGCGGTGGTCGTCCCGTAGTCTGCATCCATCCAGCCGCATGATCGATAATGGCCACCTGGGGGCTGCAGGGGCTTCAGGTATGCATGCTCCTTTGTTTAATTCGTCAGCCTCCATGGATTGATCGGATCCGTGTAAGGTCGTGTGCTTAGTTCTGTAGGCGTCATGGGCTAATCTCTGGAAATTAGTTCGCCTCTTATCAGTTTGTTGGCGAAGCACCTCTGTGTCGTCGTTGGTAGAAGAAACTGTAGTATGTTCTGTCATCTATGTTGGTTGTAACTTGTCGCATTATCTGGGACTTCAGATGTCTCGCTGTGTAATCATCTTTTATTTCTATGAAATGAAATGGTGTGGTAATGTTGAGCTTAGCAACGTGGACTTATTTTCTTGGAATTTACTTGAACATGGTATTTTTGCAGCAGTAGGAACAATGTGTGGCCTTGTTTAGATTCCAGATTTTTTTCACTCTCTCTATCACATTAAATTTTAACCTGCATATATGGAGCATTAAATGTAAGTAAAAAATAACTAATTACACAGTTTAGTTGTACATCATGAGACAAATCTTTTAAGTCTAGTTGGTTCACGATTGGACAATATTTGCCACGTATAAACGAAATGTGCTACAGTTGCAACGTTAAAATTTTTTCGCAATCTAAACAAGGCTATCTTATGAACCTAAGTTCTCCTTTGGTGAATAAAACCATTTCAAAACAGAAACTCTCCTTCCTTTCATGAATGAAGCTAACAAAGAATCAGTGAGGGGATCCTTTTTTCGACCAAATCAGTGAGGGAGTCAAAAGTTCTGTTTTTGCAGTTTTAAGATCAGTCTCAATGTCACGAGAGTTTAATGAACATTAAGTAAATAAGGTGTGACATGGTATGTTATAAATAAAGAGACATGATAAAAGTTTAATGAGATGATGAAATGAGTTTTATGGGGATAAAAATTGTGTACATTGTTTACAACATTTTTTTTAAAGAATTACACAAGTACATCACAGACGCTCACAACACGCACGCACACTCATCCCAATGAACACACGCACGTAAACCCTACCCCTATGAGCACCTCTGAAGGACTGAGCCGGTAGATCTGGAGATTTCCGAAGTCACCAAGTCACCACTGGCGCCTCGTCGTCGACGGGAACGTCGCTTACCACTTAAAGCATAACGCCGATAAATCCTGGAAAATTCCAGGAAAGGTGCGAGCACCAGGATTTGATCTCTGGTGGGTAGCGTCCCACTGGATAGTCCTACCATTGGACCACAGGCTATAGGATGAAGAGAGTAGATATGTTGGGAAAAATTAAGAAAGGTGCAAACCATGACGAATTACTTAATACAACTATACAAGACAAATTGGTTCTTAGGTGTTTCGTATGGCTCTGGCTCTATGATCAATTTCGGTAGAAGAACCAAACAAATAGTTGGAGCTGTAATTGCTCGGTTCCTCCAAAGAAACACCTAATGGAGGAGTTATGAGCAAAATCGTCACAAAGTAACTCCTCACCTGTGCACTAATATAAGCTCTCGCTCCTTTTATCTGCACCAAAATAATATTTATCACTAGTTTAGCGGAACTTATAAGCCGGTTGATAAGTTTAAATAGCTAATTTACTGTTAGAAAATACTAATAAAACGGCTGATAGTAGCCTGACTAATAAGCTGAAATGCATAGGGTTATCAGCTCCTTCACTAAAACTGTTGACGGATCCTAAATCTAAACTGCACCAAACATACTTTTATTATAATCAAAATAACTTAGATCTTACTATATAGGATTATCTTAATTTTATAGTATCTTTTGGATAACACATGATGGTTTTATATGTTTGCATACCAATTGATATATTTTAACTTATATAACACATCTGATTTAACATAGACAATTTTTTTTTATCGCTCAATATAAACACTGGTACGCGGCTATGGATTGAACATGCATGCAAGATCAGCCCTTCAGTTAATGCTAGCGGCTTGTTCATATTGCAACTTTCTGCGATGAGTAACTGTAGATTCGGTCGGGCCGCCCTGACTCTAAGCGGCCCCAACTGATGCAGGCAAACAAAAAGCCCATCTCACCTTGCAGGCGGGGCGGGTCGTGGACCGTCCACTAGCCATTAAGCTAGCCACTAAGCTATTAAGCGGGTTATGCGAGAGTCCGCCAACCGCAAAGCTAGCGCCGCGAACGCCCAGCGGTACTAGCGGGCAAACTTTTGAAGCCCACTAACGTCCGCAACATGTAGTAGTCCAAATGCACAGAGCATGGAACAACGATGATCTAGCAACAAGAAGATTTACAGGGTAACGTGTAGGCATATGTGTTACACACTGATTATAATAACTATATATACTCAAATTAAACAACTGACCGTTATGTATACATACTGACGCGCGGGGGATATTATGATATAAAAAGTAAGTAATGGCGTACAACGAAGTGCCAAATCTCGATCAAGCACATAATTCACGGTAGAGTCGAAGTCCAAGAAGGCAGGCATATGCATATATGAAATCAAAAGACCGAGGCCAAGAAGTAGCCTCGCCGCTAAGCCGAGGCCGGTGTCGAGCAGCCCTCGACCACGGAAAAGCATCCGCCCGGCGAGGTCGTCGTCGGCGCCGGACTCGGCCACGGGCACCAGCGCCGGGGACACGCCGTCTAGTCCACGGCGTACGCCCTCGGAGGCATCGCCAGCGCTGTGGCATCATCGTCGTAAAGCAGACGGTGTGCGTCAGCAGCGGGCTCCAGCAGACAGCCGACGAGAAGCATGCCGACGACGCAGGCCATGGCGAAGCTCCTGGTGGCCATGGTTGGCTTAATTAGCTAGCTAGCTAGCTTGCGTTGGTTGCCTTGCCGAGCGCAGAGCGCCGGCCGGCGGTTCGTCCGCGTGTCCACGGCGGCACAGCAGGAGCCTGGCGAGGTGCACCCCGGACAGCACCAATCCACCACGCACGGCAGCTGCAGCCAGTAGAACACCCGCCTGACGTGGGTTGACACGAAGCTCCAGCTCCAGGGCGTTCCTCCGCCCGACGTGGCGGCTGCAGGACTCTATTGCGGCAGCTCCGGCTGCTGCCTTCCCGCTCTTCCCGCAGCCGCCCGGGTGGAAGATGAGGCAAAAAGAAGCGTACAATGAGGCGGACGCCGCGGCCGGGGGAGCCACCACGGTCGAGCACGGCCAGCGCCGACATCGCGAGCTTCGGAGCAGTCGCAAAGAAAATTATTGTAGGTTTTTACGGTTCTCGCGGCCACTCTCTTTTGTCCAATGGGCTTCGCGGGTTGAAAGCCACGGGGCCACAAAAAAATTGCGGCTGGACCGCAATAGCCACGAAGTAATTTTTTGCGGGGCGACCTCGCGGACGGCAGTAAGAGCCCGCCCCGCCTGCAACCTGAAGCCCATCCGATGCACGGTGGCCCATCTAACCGAGATATACAGTCCGACGAAGTCTGGAAGAACCAGCGCCTCGCATTGGCGGACGGCCTCCGCTACCGCTTGGCCGCCGCCGACCTCGCTGCCCACCAAACCACCCCGCCGTCCGCGAACAGCTCTCACCACTGGTCACCCAACTACCGCCGGCGTTTGGGTTTGGGTGAGCCAATAAAGATGGGAGGGGAAGATGAGGATCATCACGGGGAGTCACCAAAGCTTGATGCGCAGACGAAGGAAGGGAAAGAGCGCGTCTTTGTTGTGTTGGGGGGCGAGGTATGGGAGAGCGAGGAACCAAAGCCTAAATCGCTACCAACAAGGAAGGAGATGGAAGAGGGTGAAGTAGATGTGGAGAGGATGATGGAGCCTGAGGAACCGGAGCTGGAGGAGATGGAACCAGATGACATGCCACACTGGATGACTGTTAGCCGGTATCGCATTCACTGGGACAAACGATGGTCTGGCTACTACGGTTCATTCGAGGACACCAGTGAGTTTTTCTTCCCATCAAGTCATCTCACTTAGGCCTGCATTGGTTTAATCTCTGGGTCCTTAAAGTAATGTAATGATCACTAGCAAATTATATTTCAACAAAATAGAGTTGGATTGTGTGTTCTGTTTAATTTCTTTGTTGAGTAGATCGTAGAGTTTAGATTCTGACTGATAGTCAATTGATGCTGTTATTACTGCAGCTGCTATTGTACTTGATCTTGACGCATTTGAAATATTTTACATCTACTTGCAGCCAGGATCCCTCCCATGCGTTTCACAGACAAGACTAAGGCTGTGCTGGATGTTCTTTACGTCCAAAGGGATACTCTACAGGTCTACTCGGTGAAGCTAGTTGCAACAAGAGGGAGCTTACGGCTGCCGCTTGATGTCTACGGTATGGTTGCCGTGCGCGATCCGATAGACCACAATCGCAATATTATCTTCCAGCGCAAAAGAGATGAGTGTCAAACCCTCACTGAAAAGGTTGGAAGCACTATGCTTATGCTTGATTCTTTGTTTTGTTTATCTACTGCTGTGCTTCCTAACAACTATCATGGTTTCTTTTACCTTTTCCCACTAATATGTCTGCCCTTCTGAATTGTGCGTATTGTCCTTAAACATTTAGTTCCATTGCCCATTGAATATGATCATTGATCACCTTTGATGAGCTTATAAAATAAAACCTGTTATGTAGGAAGCCAGTTGTTAGGCTGGTTGTTTAGCTGGCTGGTTGGCTGCTCCTCGCTGGTTGGCTGCTGCTGGATGGTACTGTAGGAGTAGGCCAGCTGAACAGAGGCGAGGTTTTATTGCACCCTAGAAATTGCCTTCGATCACTTGCGTGTAGTATTATTATTGTGCCTGTTTCTGCACTGGACTGGATTCATAGACAGCATCTGTGTAATCAAGTGAGAGGAGTGCATGTATTAAAAGTTAATTATATGTCTATAGGTTTGAGCGCAGAGACATGTAAAGTAAGGAAATAACTCAAATAACCATTTCGTAGCACAAAGCAGGCCAGGTCCAACCATATATTGATTCAACATGTCGAATGAAGTTATAAGCCCCGTAATATTGGGATAAGAGAGTGGATTCAGCATTCAGTAGGTGGGAATGGGACCTAGGGAGCAGTGGAATCACATTGCTGTGTAGGATAATTTGATCCTTATTAGGAAGCCAATTGTACCAATAGTATGCTTGGTGCAGGTTTTTGTCAGATGCAATAATCGTTCTGTGTAGTGATATATATTGCAGATACAGAATCGACATTGTACCTATTTGTGCTGAAGTCATAGCCTGTCAGGCTAAGCTTGTAAGTTAATATCAGGGAGTTGTTTGCTATATTAGCTGCCAGTACGGACAAATATTGATTTCCAATAATCAAGAACATCTTTGTTATGAGCATTTGTTGGAGCCAGCTGTGGCTGTTAGATTTTTTTTTTATTTGATAAGTAGCTGTTGGACTTCATGTTGGTGTATTTTAAGTATGGTGGCTTCTGTTGAGCAAATTGCCATGGTTCACATGCATGTAGAGTTGCTGGGCCTTTTTGCTTGCACTGGACTCATAGATGTACAGTTCTACTGGAACCATTCTATTCTGTAGTACAGCACAAGCCAGGTTCAACCAATTACTGATTCAGTATAAGGACTTTAAGTTCTTGCAGCTTCATAATATTGGGGATAAGGGAGCGGATGTACAATGTCAGGTCTAGGTGGGACCTTTCCAGTCTGCAAATGTTTCACCTCACCATGGCTGCATGCACCCCACAATGCCTTGGTAGATCTCTTGGCCTCACAATGTATTTTGTACCTTGATTAGGCTTGATAGTTTTTGTTGTTACCATAAATTTGGTCCAAAAAGGTTGTTTCAGCTTTGTTTGCACGGGGGAGTGGCTGATATAAATGTTTTAATTTGCAAGTAAGACATCTCTAGGGACTTGACTGTTTGTGCACCACTAATACCTTATCCTCTGCCACTAATGTGTTATGGTAATAAAGCTTCACATTCTGCAATTTACACTTTTGATTTGTTTTAATTATTGTGCAGCTCAATATTCACCTCTTTCTTTTGCTTCAGTTTCATATTGTTATGTTGTATGCAGGATCCATATTTGGTCCTGGTGGGTCCAACCCGTGCTGTTATGTTCTCGGATGAAAGGTCAAATCCTCTGATCATCGAGGTTGACCTTAAATTTAAGGGTGCTACTGAGTCTGAGGATGGATACTTGAGCTTTTTTGTTTCTCCATTAACATGCTCTGGCATGCTGTTTTCACGTGTGTTTAGCCGTGTCTACACTAGCAAGCATAGCAGACTGGAGTTTACCCTGGGCCACATTGTTTTCTCTGTGGAGGCTACGATATTTGTGAGAGTCATTGACGGGTCATGGCCACATGATTTGTGTGGCCTATTTACAGCCACTACTGTTTTCAGTGATGAAAATACCACGGAATGTATCCCAGGTGTTGGTCATGAGAGGATCATTTTGCTTGATTCTCGATGTCAGAAAGTGCCTGTTGCTGGTGATGGCAAGATAAAGCTTTCACGGAATGTTATTTCAACTGAAAGTGTTGGAGAGGTGATATTTCAGGTCAAGGCACTAGAAGGTGATGTCCAAGTTGTGGAAAAATACATCACTTTTCACCCTTTGGAAGCCAGCAGAAGTATCAGTGAGCTTGACATTGGGTTCTGTAAAATGGAATTCACTGTTTTTTGGTCACGCATTTCATACAACCCTTAGGCAAAAGAGATTTGGAAGTTAAGTTTCATGCTGTGTAAGATGCTGGCTCACACCTTCAGGAGTCAATTGTACTAATGGTGTGCGTGGTGCTTGCTTTAGTAAGATGAAATAATTATTCTGCATAGTGATATGTATTGCAGTTTACGAATTGGTACCCTGACTATTTCTGCTGAAGTCAGCAGCCTGCAAGTTAATGTTGGGATTTATTTACTGTATTAGCTCAATATAAGGACAAATATTCCTATGTATCCAACGTTATTTGGGACCCTGTTAGGGTTCGTTTGCACTGTTCTAGAGCGGCACAGGCTTTCTGGTCGAAACGGCGAAGTTCACGGGAGTTGGGCGTGGTCATGATTGGCCTGGGCATGTGTGTAGTTTTTTTTTATTTGAACCGGATTTTTATTTCACATCTTATACTTCCTTCGTTTTTTTTAGTAAGTGTTATATTCGGTTGGTTTATCGGTTTGTCTTAAGTCAAACTTGTATATCTAGGGCTATTAATTTTAAAAAGTTTATATAGTTTCATGTTATTAGATTTATATTTTTAGATTTATTATGAGAAATATTATCATAATATATAAATTATGAAACTATAAGGATTTTTTAAAATGGTAGGTCAAAGATCGCAATGTTTGACTTACGATAAATTAAATGTGACATCAAAGGTAGCGAGTCATGGTGTGGCCGAGAGGCAGGCAGTGGAGAGGAGTGTCCCAAATAAGAAGAGCCAACGAATGAGGGGGGAGTGTATGGTGAGGGGCGCAACGGGACGAAGAAGCCATGTTTAGTAGCGCTCTGTTGATTCTCACAGTGAGCAAAGTGGTGGGAGCACCACCAAACAAGCCAATGCAGCCTCGCTTCGGTTTCCTCTCACACATCTCGAACTCGTTCTAGTAGTGTATAGTCACCACCAGCGATTATGTCCTTGTTGTTCCAATAGGTGGACAATTGCAAGATGAAGCCAGCCTTCCAAACGGTACCTAGCATACCTTGTTGTCGGTGCCAAAGGAGGTAGATGACATATCGGGTTGCTAGAACTGCGTCGAATCACATGTCCCTTGACCGCCCCATCCCTGTGACCTTTACTTTGGAGCCAGACGGTTAACGACAAGGATGGTGCACGACAACGCGAGGGAGAGACCAACAATGTATGCCTTTCCCAACTACACTGATCAACTGGAGCATGCCCTAGGGAGCAACGCATCATGGAGGAGATCTGGAGCAACCGAACCTTTCGGGTTGTTGCGCCAAGTCAATGACCTAGACTGCTACGCTATGCCCGATCTATCCTCGGTTTGTGTGATCTGGTGACTTGTCGAAGCACCCTTTGAAACATCTCACGCCACGTCCGGATCATCTATTCCTCCGATGATAGGTTTGGCCCAAAGTTTTGAACCACGGGCTATTTAATTTCGCGCGAGCCTCCTCCAGACGCTATAAGCGCTATCGCGCACGCTATAGCGGCGGCTTTTTGCAGTAGCGGCTGTTATCTCACCACACTATAGCGGCACTAATGCCACGCTATTGCACGCTATTTTTTTACAAACCAGCAAACATAAAAAGATTGACAACCAAGTGCAAATACTTTCACACAGTCAAATAAACACAACTAGAAGTGCATATTGCATAAGCATAACCAGAAGTGCATAAGCATAACAAGTTAACAACAATTCAGCTTCAACACGACAACAATTATTAAGTCCTGAACTCAGTCCAGAAGTGCATAGCAGCACTGCAACACACTTGAGACTAGAGAAATCACATACAGCTTCAGCATCAGTGCTCACGACCTCAGTCACTTTGACCTGTAGAATCAGAACTCAAGTAGGATGGGGATAGCATATCATTGTCATCTTCTACATCAGAAGATGGAACAGATAACTCTTCATCGTCAATAGCAGTAGGGATCAACCTCTTCCTCTTCTTGGTCTTGTTACCTCCCCTCGTTGTTTCTTCTCTTTGAGGTACAACTGCAATTCCCTGTGATGATGCTCCCATTTCTCCCTCATGCTCTGGATCTAGCTCTGTTGGCTCAATGCTAGTGATCCACTCATTGTCCTCATCTTCTAATGCATCAAGAACAGTTTTCTCAAGGGGATCCTTATCTTTGTTGTCCTTCTTTTGCCTCAGTTTTGAGTTGAATTTGACAAAGACTAGATCCCTCATTCTATCATGAAGCAGCCTATTGCGTCTCTTTGTGTGGACCTACCTAGGTTTGATTTTATATTTATTAAGTCAACTTCAGCTCAATTGTCATTGTCAATAAGAAAAAATGGTAAAGGATTGAAGAATTGCTTAAATGACAGAAATCAGTGGACAGATTCATACTGTTCAAATGAACTCCAGCATCTCTCACAAGCTGATGAAATGCATGTCAAACTTAGAATTCTAGCAGCCAATTTTCTGAGGTTTGGTGCAGTACTTCCATGGTTCAGCCACCACTTAGCTAAATTAGGAAAAACTGAAAATAGAAGACAATTTAAATTTTATATACCAAGGCCAAGAGAAAGTTATTAGACAGAGTGCAATTTTTCATACCTAGATCAAAATGAATGTTTTTGCACTGCCTTTTAATAATTTCTTTGCTAAATGATCCTTCTGCATCCTGAAACTTTTGAAGCTCGTCAATAATCTTGTCTTGAGTGTCTTCGTCTGGAACAAGCTTTATGATGCAAGTTATTACACCATCTCTAAATGATTCATTCTCTCTATAGTCCTCTTGTTTTGATAATAGTAGAAAGGGTTCACGTAGTAACCAGCCCTATGCAAAGGTGTCCTCAGCTTACTGTCCCACCTTTTGTCAATGTACTGAAAAACCTCCTCAAACTTTTTCTTGTCATTATTAAACCTCCTAGAGATCTCATTCTTAGCCTCTACTAGATAGCCATACAAGAACCCCATTCTTTGGCACATCACTGTTCATTCTTCTCAAGACAAGTAGCTAAGGGCTCAAAGTAATTAACAAGAGCCTCAACTCCTTTCTAGAGTCTCAGAGGTCACAATCTTGTGTGCTTTCTTCCCTTTGACACTCTTTAGGTAGCCTAGTTCATTGACTTCATCTTCCCTAAAAAGCCTCTGAAGTTGCTTCTTGTTTTCTAACAAGCTTTTCAAGTTGAGATAAGTATTAGCAAACCTTGTAACACCACACCTCACCAAATCTCTAGAAAGGTACTTCTTCATAAGGTTCAAAACTCTAGTATGGGCATACAGGAAAATAGTCAGGCACTTTGCTTTGCTAATTGTTTTTGCAACTTTTGGCATCTTTCCTATATCTTCTAGCATGAGGTCAATAGTATGGGCAGCACAACTAGTCTAGAAAATTAAGGGGTGCTTTGCTTTCAACAAACTTGTAGCTGCCTCATTTGGTCTTGCATTGTCAGTCACAACTTGAACTACATTTTCCACCCCTATTTCCTCAATACATCTATCAACCAGCTCAAAGATGTATCTACCATCTTTCTTCACAGCTGAGCAATCCACTGAATCAAGAAAACAAACACCATAAGCACTATGAACTACCAAATTCATCACACCTCTACCCCTGTTGTCTGTCCAAGCATCTGTCATAACTGAGCATCCATGTAGCTCCCAAGAATCCTGGTGAGACTTCAATAACTCCTGCATTTTCCTTTTCCTTTTATGTAAGAATTTCCCACTCATTTCATATGGAGTTGGGCCTCTCAAGTTTCTGCCAAAGTCTCCAATAGCCTCAAGCATAACATCAAAGCTAGGAAGTATAATAGTGTTGTGTGGGATACCTGCTTCATAAAAGAACTGACAGATGTACTCACATGCCCCGTCCCTCTTCTCTTCTCTTTTTTCAGTAGACAGCTTGGACTGAACCTTATTTTCAACAACCCATTTGCCCTTCCTTGCAGCAACTACTTCTTCTGGTGTTAGTTTATAGAACTTGTCAATGGGCAAGTTACTGTAAACAATTAAAGAAGGTGATCAACTCATTCAATGGGCAAGTTCACTCATTCAATGGGCAAGTTACTATCAACATAGAAGTTCTGGTATTCACTTGTCAACACAGAAGCACCTTTGCTACTCACCTTCTTCAGCACAATAACTGAATTGCCTTCTTCATCACTTGTGCTCCTCTCCTTCAGAATGGCTCAAACCAACTTCAGCTCTATCCTCTTCCTTCTCCGGCCTCTTCCTTTGCTTGGTATCCAACTTCTTTGATAGCAACTGAACCATTTCCTTTTGCACATCAGATGGAACTTTGTTGCACTTTGCAACACCAAACTTAGGAACTTTACCAAGGTGGTACTTGATTCTAGTAATTCCACCAGTATAAGTGTTGCTACAATAGTTGCACTTGAGAGAATTTTTCTTGTTGACATATGGCATTGTGCAGTGCTTCCAAGTTGGGTTAGAAGGTTCAGCACAAGCTTCATTTGTTTGATTGCCTATGGATGCAGTGCTAGATAAGCCTACGAAGTTGACAAAATTAACAAGTGTCAGCTGGATCCATGCTATTGATAAAGAAAAGAATTAAAGATCAAATCAAGTGAATACCAAGTTATTGTGATCTTTGAAACAATTAAAAAAATAAACATTGTGGCAGCATAAGTGACCAGAACTTCTGTGTTGACAGAATGAGTGAACAGAACAACACTTAGACAATTTCACAACACTAATTCTGTGATCCCATCTCAATTCCACATTCACATCACTGATTCACTGCATAGAAGAATGGAGAAGAAGAACAGGGGTGAGGAATTTGCCTAGGGTTGGCGTTGGTGCACTGCCATCAGGGTCCGACATTGCCGCCGCCGTAGCCTTGCCTCCTGCCATCCCTTAGCCACTGTCGCCTGTCCTCCTGCCGTCCCTCAGCCTCCGGTGCCTGGCCTCCCCCCATCCCTCAGCCGCCACCGTCGCCTAGCTGCCAAGCCACCGACGTTGCCTACCCTATCGCCATTGCCCAGCCGCAGCAAGGGAGAAGAGTGTTGTGTTGTGTGCGTGACTGCGTGTGGTCTATGGTTAGCGCCGGTAGGGAGACGTCTATTCTGGGCCGTAGTTGGGCTCAATTCGACCGGGCCACGCGTTTCTTTTGGTCCAGCCAGCAAGCCAGCAACAACGCGTGTTTAGCGGCGCTATGACACTAAACATGTTTAGCAGCGCAAAAGCGCGCTTTAGCGGCAAAAGCGCGCATAGCGTACAAATGGGCAATATCGTCGCGTCAACTATTTGGGGACACTATAGCGTCAATTTAGCGTGCTATTTATTTCATTGGTTTGGCCCTATCGTGCCCATTTTGGTCTCGGGCCCCGTAGAGGTAGCTCTTAGTTCTCGTTCGGGCCACTTGTTTGGTCCTCGAGCTCGGCCACCTAAGCTTAGGGGCCGACTGCCTCCTTTCAGTGGATTACCATGAGTAGCGCCAGATCACTAATCCCAATGACAAGATATGCATGGTCAATAGTGTTCTCTAGTGGAAATGAGCACAGAGAGTGCATGAGTCATCTGGTGAAAAAATTTCAAAAGAGTTGCAAAAGTGTTGTGTTCAAGAAGCATATATGGCCAACATGTAGAGCTTACAGGCAGCACCATTGTGAAACCACTACAATATCATGATTAAGTCCTCATCAAATGCCATCAAGTGGAATTTGTGAAAAATTCTCTAAAATTAGCATGTGTGATTATATAACTAACAAACATTGTAGAGATATTCAACCGTTGGGCCATGAAGGAGAAAGCACAACCTGTCATCCAACTAAGAAAGCACAACCTGTCATCCAACTGATTGACAAAATCAGGAAGATGATAATGGAGAAATTGTCATCAGGAAGGGGTTAGCCAACAAGTTGAATGATAAGATCCTACCCCAAAGGACAAAGGACCTAAACGCTAGGAGGAAAAAAATTGAGATCTAATTTTTTTATAAACAGACTCAAATGGTGGCATTGCCTATACTAAAGGTGTAATGGTCGACAATAAAACTTAATAGTTGGTTGTTTTAGGGAAATTTAATATAAAAATATATCATCCCACTTCTAGTCACAAGTGAGTGCATGGGACGATAGTGGTACAAAGAGAAAGAATGCTGGTGTGTGTAGTTTTGTTTTTAGAAAATGCATTTATAAAATACCTAGGAGGCGCAGGTGTGTGTAGTTTTGTTTTTTAAAATGCATTTATAAAATACCTTTCCTCCAATAAAAAAAGAAATACATTTATTTATAGATTTAACCTAAATTAGATTTTTAAAGTTTTACTAAACTTATAAATATAATATCAACAGTAATGTCTTGAAAATCATATACTCAATGCTGCTCCATCCAAAAAAATAAATACAATTATAGACTTTAACAAAAATTATTTTTAAAAAGTTTGGCGAAGCATATAAAAAATAGTATCAACAGTAATGGTTAGCACCATGGTTAGCACCATGGTCGCCTGCTGGACCGTGATGGCGACTCGATTGGTGTGGGAGAGCGCGGCCGCCTGCAGCTCCCGCTGGTCGCTGCTGCACCTTCTACACGTCACGGTGGCCCCCTGTTCGCACAGGAAGACGAAGGCGGCGTTGAAGGCACACGGGCCTTGTCGGGGGCGTCTAGGAGCCCATCCAGATGTGCTTGTGGCTGTTGGGCAACCGGATCTTGTCCTACTTGCGCTTCCGCACGCCCTTGAACTTCTTGTTGCCGCTGCTGCTCGCGACGTCCATCTGAGTCGACGACGATATGCCGCCGAACGCTGCTGCAGTGCAATAGCGCGAGCCGAATAAGCTGCTACTTCTGCTGCAGCCGCCTCCTAGTCCTATGTCGATAATGGCGGGCATGGCATTGCGAATCTTAATGGGGCTTGGTGGCTCAATGGGTTCTCCCCTGGACACGGGCGCTGCATACACCGTCGGGAGGATCCACCTGGGGTCACCATGGTCATCGTCCAGGACCTCTTCACCGACCGTGGCAACGACGAAGGGGCTGCCGCGTGCCTTCGAGGCTTCGAGCTTGAACGCTGCCGTTTGCATCTCCCACCGTGCATGCGCCCCGGCCACCGCCCCACCGGATGCCATCCTTCGCATGTGATTAGGGGCGACGGAGGGACTGATGGCGGCTCCATTTCTGCGGTGCGCCTAGATGTCGTCCATGCATACGACTGTACGAGACACGGATGGGGACAGGGGAACGAGACACACAAGCTACAGCCAGAGCTGCAGCCTATACTCTATCTCATCCTGCAGTAGTATATATCGTACCAATGTGTTGCAGCGGGTACCGAAAATGCAACGCTAAAAGCTCGTCGTCCGGTAACTGTGGCGTGAAAAGTTATCGTCTACGCTACGTAGGGACACGGGCCCACCACTCGTCCTTTGCGCGCTGTGACCGAGAGAGAGCGTGCGCGCTGTGAGGGAGAGAGGAAAGTGGAGAGAGAGCATGCAGACCCAGCAGTGGGCCCCACAATTTTAACTACTTAAAAATATTATAATTCACAAACAAAAAACTAAATTAAATTTCGATTACACCATTAAATTCGTTTCAATAAATTCTTTAAATCAAGATCTCACATCAATATATTTAGATACAGTGACCAAGTGGATCCCACCGTTGGTAGTTGGTATAGAGTATGTGATAGAGTATGATGGGTGCGGAAGAACGATATATAGAGAAAGAATCTTGATGACTAGTACGGATAGAGGATAGATTTAGAATAGAAAGTGTGCGGATAGCCTTAATCCCCTCTTTGTCGTTGCGAGGGAAGGGAAGAACACCAGCAAGTGTGAGAGGAGCAGAAGAAGGGGGCAGATCTCCACCATTCCATTCTAGCCTCGGCAGCTGATCTCCTACCGTGGAGGAGGAGAGGACTGCCGGTGAAGGAGAAGACACGGGGGTCCCGCCAATAGAGACAAAGAGAGGGGATGACACAAAAAAGAGGAAGGATTAAGGAAATCTCAGGTGAGATTTACATCTGAAACGATCAATTTTTTACATAGTTTAAATGCTAGAACGATTTTTTTTAAGAGGGAGCAGAAGTTAAGTGAAATCTTTATTTTCACAGTCCTTTTTATTTTATTTATTTATACATATTCTTGTAGCAGTGTAAAAGCCTCTGTTTAGGCTGTCCCCAACAGAGAACACAAGAGCAGACATGTACACAAAATAACTCGTGCATATATAGTATATTTGCATCCCCAAAATAGCCTCCAACAACGCTGCAAATGGAGCAGGCATTTTGCCTTCCCTTCGAGACATCACGCAAAAATTGCGTCTTCTCTCTCCATACACGCAAACTTGCGTGCAAGCGGCGCTTTGAACGGGAAGGAGTATCCACATCGGGCGAGGCGAGGCTGCTAGGAAGGAGGGTCGTCCCGCGCCCGTGCCGCCGGCCAGCGTTGCCCAGCGTCTGCGTCGCCGGGAAGGAGCGCCGCCCTCGTCCCGCCCGCCCGCCTACGCCGCCCCTACGCCCGTGTCGCCCGAAAAAAGGAGCGCCGCTTCGCGCCAGCGCCGCAAGGAAGGACCGAAGGAGCGCCGCCGTGCGCCTCAAACGGGCCTCCGCAGCTGCTGCCGCCTCAAGGCGCTCCACCTCCTCTCGCGCGGTCGCGTGGGTGGTCGACCTCCTCAAGCGCTCACGCTCGCAGACGCTCGTCGTCTTTGCTCGGCCGCTTTGTGTGCCTCGACAATTTGCGCTAGATTGGAACCTTTTTTTTGCGTCCTCCGTGAGTGATCCTATTCTACCGTGGCTGTTGAAGACAGTCTTACCATTTCCATTGCAGGCGCATGCATTGCTCTGCTACTAGTCCGCAAGACCTGACTAGCATTGTCTAACCCGCTACGGCACGTCGCCATTCCAGTCGGTCAGGCTCGGTGTGGCAGAACCTTCTAAATTATATGGCCCACAAGCACCTGACATTGTCCCTAAGACCTCTGTCAGCTATGCTTGCGTACCACATAACTTAAAAGGCTCTGTCGGGTGAAACCCCGATGACATCACGATTCCTCCAGGATCAACTTCTTATAAAAAACTTGTAGTATTACAATTATTTTTATCCAAATACAACAGAGTAGCGGAAGATTTACAAAAGACGATTAAACATTTAATCAGAGTTTGATTAAATAAAACTTAATTGAGTTTGCGGAAGCAAGAAAGAACCATAGAGTACTTGTAAGAGAATGTCTCAGACGGGAGGTATTCGATCATGCCAAGCCCACCGGTATGACCGAAGTTAGCTTCACTAATCAAGTACACCGCAATGAGGGGTCAAACAAACCCCGAGTACAAAAGTACTCCGCAAGACTTACCCGACAGAAAAGAGTGGAGAAGACTCAGGAATGCTGGCTGATGGGAATCAAGGTAAGGCTTTAGCAAGAATCAAAGACACCTTTTGCGAAAAGAGACTAAGCCAATCCTTACTATAACAATCACTTATCAAACATATGCCAGATTCAAAACTCTCATTCTCAGACTTTCATTATTACTACGATGCCGGGACTCGGATCAAGTCTCCCATATCGTGGAGCACCGACGATTCGAATCGCTTAATATAACCAGCTGGGGCTTCCTAGCCACACGATGTATGCAGGACTCAACATCTTGCATACATCAACTCAACGCTTAGATTTCTCCATACTAGAACGGGTGTACAAGACACCACCTCACTACGGCCGCTCGGTCACTTCGGGCGGTGCGCATCGTAGGATGGGTACACGCTACTATCCGTTCTAGTAACGAATAGTCCAAGTGGAGCTTACCGCCATTAGCATGCGACTAGTACTATCCAATAACCTCATGATCTCAGGGCCAAACAACGGACGGTCCTTAACCGACATAAGTGGACGACACTACACCAGGGCACTAGCCCCTCCTGATGCAAGTCACTCCACCGACGTCTCGATTTACTCATCATCATGTTCTTGTTGTATATCCTTGACCCCGTCGGAACAAGAATAAACAACAAGCAACATCAGGTTTTCGTAATTTCCCTTCAGAGGGTATTGTTATCATACTTTTGAAAACAGTTTATCAAAACCTTACACTAATAGCACGGCTAAGCGTGTACTAAGCATTTTGAAATCAAAACAGGTATCCAGGGTAATATATCAAGGTACGATAAATGCATCAAAGTAGGATATCACACAACTCCTAACACCTAATGCATCATATCTGGAACATAAAATCATAAAACTTTCAAAATACAAGGGCGGGTTTGAATGCATCCGGGGCTTGCCTGCGTTGCAGTGAAGTCAGTTGTTAGTCTTGACAACGACATCTTCGATGAATACACCTCGTCAGGGTTGGATTACCCACGAACCTTCTCCGAAGTTTGAACATCGCACTCCTTCGCTCTCACGTATACTACACGTACATGAAATGATGTATGTTTAAATGCCATGCTTGACATGGTGGATGATGCAGGATGCAAAGCATACAATCTAAAGAAAGTTGAGTACAACTTTCCTTCATGGTGCAACAGATTTATTTATTCACCAAGCATGCTTATCGTTTGAATGCCACTACACATGCAATCCTAAATAAAAGGAAGGGTAAACATGATGCAAGATGCACATACATAAAAGATAGCCAACCTAATAGCATAATTTAACTTGAGTACAACTTTCCTTCATGGACAAGTTGTATTCAAGGGTCCATGGTTAGCAGCTATGACGACCTCGGATAACGCAACGCAATCAATGTAACCAACTTGCCGAAGGTCATTAGGGTTAATGACCTAGGGTCATCACTCAATCCCAAAGTCAAGCAACACTAACAGTGATTAAGGGTGATTACTAATTTATTAACCATTTTTACAGTCGTTGAAAGCCATTAATTAACTTGCTAATTGGAGATTAATTAAACCCTAATTAATCAAAGAATTAACTAACTAAACATTAATTAATTAAGGGATTAATTAAACATAATACAAAACTTAATCAAAACAGGATCAAACTTTATAATTAAGATCATAATCATCTAATTAGCACACAAAACAAATTTCATAATTTTTAGACTTATATTTTAATTATTAAAAATCATGGAAGTTGCATTTCTTAATTTAAAGAGCAAATTAAAGCACAATTAAATTTTATTATAAAAACAAAGTTAGTATTTTTTCTGGTGTAGAGAATCACTCAAGGATCACAGAACATATTTTTGCATATTTTTAGTTGCCCAAATAAAATTGTAACAAAAAGGTGAAAACTAGCCTTTGAAATTGAAATAGAAAAAGGAAAACCATTTTCTCCCTCCTTCTTTGGGCTACTATGCGGCCCACCAGCACAAGACAAGCATTTGCGCAGCCCGCACGGCCCCACTCGGGCGGCAGCGCCTTGTAGCTTCTCCTCCTCCTCCTCTCGCCGGCGGGGGCAGCCCCACTGTCGCCTTCCTCTTCCTCCTCTTCTTTCTCCGACCGGGCAGGAACGACGGCAGCGGCAGCGGCCGGCCGTTCTTGTCGACGGCGACCTCGATGGCGACAAGAACTACCCTGGCTGACTCCCCACTCTCTCCCAAGCTCTCCGGTACCCTCCAATCGAACCCTAGTGCAACACAGAGAAAACGGCGACGGTCCCGGCGGCTCGACGGCGCACCGGCTACGGTGGTCAAGCTCACCAGCGTCTCTCCGTCGAAACCGATCAGTGGCGGCGGTTGGCCGGAGCAGGAGAAGAAGACAACGGCGCAAACGCAATTCCGACGGCCTCACGGCACGCTGGCTGGCTTGGTAGGTGCGCAAAGGAGTGGCGGGGCTACTGGCAAGGTAGAGCAGGTGGTGATGGAGCACGGAGGGTGAATTGCACCGGCGACCGAGGAGAACGACGGCGGCGATGAGGAAGAAGGGAAAGGGAAATTGGCGGCCGACATCGCCTTTTATAGGGCAAGAGCGAGTCGTGGAGCTGGATGGGACCTTCACGACTCCGGCCAGGTGTGCGGCAGCATGGAATTGGCGACGAGGGCGCGAGAAGCGCCACGGCGGCGGTCGGCCGGCATGGGCAAGGATGCAAGGTGTCCCCCCCCATCGTTGGTACTTGTAGCGAGCCAGCTCACTTCATCTCTTTTCAAATTACTCCCAAAAGTTGAATAAAAGATGAAAAATTCCCAAAATACAGATTGTGCAAAATTTAATTCTCTACAACTTTTATTTAAGAAGTTTTGTTAGATTTCAAATAGATTTTGAATTTGCATTTCAAATTTAAAAATAGAGCAAAAGCCCTACTTTTGGGGGTTTGAAATTACTTTTAAATTTTGAATAAAAGATGAAAATCTCCAAAAATAAAAGTTGTTCCATTTAGCAAGATCTACAACTTTCATGTAGAAAGTTTTTCATGAAACTGAATAATTTTTTAAATTGAGTTTAAAATGCAAAAGGGGACTATTCCCAATTTGGAGAACTTTTGAAATTAGTTCAAATTTTATTCAAAAACTTGAAAAATTTTATATACCAAAGTTGTAGAGCTCAAAGAGATGCACAAACTGTATTTTTAGAGTTTTCCTAAATTTTGAATATTTTGAGATGAAATTAAGAAGGGGGCAAAAACACTTGAAATTTAGGGTTTTTAAAAAGGAATTTCAAATTGGACTTTTGGGCAATTAATTAATGATGTTGTAGTACTTTTCAAACCCAACCAAAGACACACTTTTAAAGTACAAGGTTCATACTTTGAAACGATGCCAAAGTTTGGTAACTTTTATTTAGAAAATTGATTATGGTTAGCTCCTAGAAATTGAAAATGAAATTGAAATTCCAAGACTTAAACCAATCATGGAAAGAGTTGGCATTTGAATTCCAAATTCAATTTTTGTTTTTGCTTTTACATCATTTGACTTATAAAACATGTTTGGAAGGTGAAACATAGTTAGCCACACATTCTCAAACATCAAGGTTGGTTTTAGTGGATTGCTTTTACAAACACAATAACGCATATAAGTGAAGTTTAAATAAGATACACACACACATACAATATAAAGAGCGCAAAACCAACCCTAGTACTTGTAAACTCATTTTATTTAATTAACAAACTACACTAATGATCATCAAGCATGATTAACATATCAAAACACACTTGACATACAAGAAAAAGCATTACTTATGCGGGGGGTCATTAATACCATGACATGCGCTAATGCACTTGATGCTTGGTGATTAAGGAATTAATAAACATGATGCTTAATGTATAACATGATGACATGGTGGGTTTATGGTGGGTTTAGGTTAACGTAACACCGGGGGTGTTACACTCGGGCGTCGGGTGCATTGACGACGACACCTTCGACCTTCGGCGAACATAATCCGCCAAGTTATTTGCTACTCCCATATAAACCTCACTTTTCAAGACCATATTAGTAGAAATGTGAAATTATAAATTTATCCCTACTGTCTTTTTCTAGTAGAAACTAAAAACAATGGTTCTTCTAGAATGTTCATATGTGGTGGAGCAATACCAACCATATAATTATATTTAAATATTAGTTTATCTAGAATGTCCACTAAAAATATTTTAGGATTATATGTTTTATGAGACAAGATTTGAATTCTAGGATTACATGTTTTATGAGACGGAGAGAATAGTATTGTATCACTCCATAAAAAACCCGTAGTTTTGGCTTTTCATGACGTAAAGTTGACTCAATTGGTAAAAGATATACTAATATTTATATTTCTAAATAAATTTATTACAAAACAATAAAGTACGTTTAATGTTTTTTACAATAATATTAGTTATGTACTATCAATATTAACACTTCTAAAAATATATTCTGTTAAAATTATGTCTTAGCAAATGAAAATAAAGATCCTTTTAGCACTGAGGGAGTACCGGAATAGAAAATAAAAATGAATATCCAAATTAACCAACAACTATATCAACTAAAATTTGTAATATACTTCCTCCATATACTAAATACATGTCGTTCTAGCAAACAAATGAAGAAAATCGTTGAAAGGATGTTGTTCTGGGGATTCTAAAAATATATTTTGTTAAAATTATGTCTTAGCAAACGAAAATGAATATCCTTTTAGCACTGAGGGAGTACCGGAATAGAAAACAAAAATGAATATCCAAATTAACCAACAACTATATCAACTAAACTTTGTAATATACTTCCTCCATATACTAAATACATGTCGTTCTAGCAAATGAAGAAAATCGTTGAAAGGATGTCGTTCTGGGGAGGCAGCGCTGTTTTGGGACGCTCTCCTACCCTTGCATGCGGCCGCTCTCGTCTCTGCAAAATCACGCGATTGGCAAAAAGCGTGGCTGCCAGGCTTCAAACCTGGGACCTAGGTTACTTTCCTCATTGCGCTACCCATTTAAACCATGTTTGTTTCATGATTAGGATGCACCCGCAAAGCCCTATTTAATAGGGGTAGACAGAGAAAAAAAACCTCTAATTAATGACTACTTGGTAATCACAATCATGTCCTAAACGACATGTATTTCCTATATGAAGGGAGTAGGTACTTTTTAATATTGATTTCTAATAATATATAGTAAAATATTGTATCTGAATTCATTTTTAGTATTTTTCAGATTCTAAAACCATATTGACAAAATATAGAATATTTGACATTTATAAGTATTCACATAGAATAATGTTTAATGAATCTATTTAAAAGTTATCTCTCCATGACAAGTGACTATTTACTTAATGTTAATATTATTGATGATGTATTAAGCATTTAATATTAATGTAATATTATTAAAATAAATATTAAATTGTTTATAAAAACTCTAATTTAGTTTAAATTTAATATATATATTATTGTAAAATATTTTAATATTTTAGTTTAGTATTTACTAATGTTGATTATTTATATAATTTATTATTAATACTATAAAAATATTGATTTAATAGTTGATACATTTAATTTTAATATATTGGTTTATATTATTTTTATAAGTTATTGTTGTTCTATTTTATATATCCACGTACTTATTTTGTAACTACAAAAACATTGGTGAGCAAAATGACTATTTATTGTCTACCATTGTTATTTGTTCTCTTCATTTGATCGATTATTTGATTAACTATTATTATTATTATTATTTAGTTGATTTTGATATTGAGGATCATTAGAAGTCTATTTTGATATATTTTATTTTGATTATTGATGAATTTAGTAGCAAATTCTATTCGTATTTGTTGAATTAATAATAATATGTGATTTAAGTTGAAGTGATAGAAATCTGAATTGTTTTATATCTCAATTTAAATTTAAATTTAAATGTAGTAAAATATAATATCCGGGAATCCTATTCTCTCCTGCCCACCGGCGCCGTTGCATGGAGCAGCCAGCCATAAACTCCTCCACGTCGACGTCCCTGGCCGCGTCAACGTGTTCCAGTCCCGCGACCGCCCCATCCCCGCCACCGCGGTCCGCGCCTTCACCACCCCGGGCGGGAGCGCCGCACCACGCGCCCGGAGCGCATGATGGTGTACATGCCCGAGGCCCCCCCCCACACACCACCCACCCCACCGCGCCCCCGGAGATGCAGTACTTCGCCCGGTGCTTCGCCTACGCCTACATCACCCCGGCCGCGGCCGGGGCGGCGAGCTAAAGGCGGACCCGGCGCCCTTCATCCGCCGCGCCATCCACGCCGTGCTCCCGCGCGTCAGCAGCTTCGAGCTCCACGGGCCCAAGCACGGCGCCGACATGACGCTGCGCTTCTGCTCGCCCGACGACCGGGAGGCGGCCATGGAGAAGCAGCCGTTCGCGTTGGACGGCGGCGCGTCGGTGCGGCTGGTGCGCGAGGGGGGAGACCAGCATTCCAGCAACTGCTTCACCATGAAGCTGGACTGCGTCGCGCACGTCGCGCTGCTCCGCTACCCCAAGGAGCAGCGGAGCCCGGAGGACATCCGGAGGAACTGCAGCGGCTTCGGGCACCTGGCGGAGGTCGACCCGGCCTGCTACGACGCGCCAGATCTGTCCCCGGTCCGCGTCGTCGTCAACATGGAGCACCCGAGGGAGATCCCACGCGAGGTGCGGATCAGGTACTTCGATCGCAGGTTTCGTCACGTCCTTCCCGTGCAGATCCTAACGATTTGGGACATGTCCCAGTCCACCGACGCCGACGGCAAGTACGTGCCCATGTACTCCGCTGCGGCGGCGGTCGTCCCGTAGTCTGCATCCTTCCAGCCGCATGGACGATGGCCACCTGGGGCTGCAGGGGCTTCTTCATATGAATGCTTCTTTGTTTAATTCGCCAGCCTCCATGGATTGATCGGATCCACCTAGCTTATCTTGTGTATGTTGGAGCTGCAATGACAGCAGTTTAATTAATGGTGTAAGGTCGTGTGCTTAGTTCCGTAGGCGTCATGGGCTAATCTCTGGAAATTAGTTCGCTTCATATCAGTTTGTTGGCGAAGCACCTCTGTGTCTGTCGTCATTGGGAGAAGAAAGTGTAGTATGTTCTGTCATCGATGTTGGTTGTAACCTGTCGAATTGTCTGGGACTTTAGATGTCTCGCTGTGTAATCATCTTTATTTCTATGATGAAATGAAATGATGTGGTAATGTTGAGCTTAGCAACGTGTGGACTTATTTTCTTGGAATTTACTTGAACATGGTATTTTTGCAGTAGGAACAATGTACCATTATCTTATGAACCTGAGTTCTCATTTCGTGAATAAAATCATTTCGAAACAGAAACTCTCCTTCCTTTCATGATTGAAGCTGAAACTCTCCTTGAAGATCTTCCTTGATAGCTCAAAGAGAGGTGATTTTAACGAAGAACAACTTAGCTAATTAAGAGGAATCAGTGAGGGAGTCAAAGTCCAGTTTTTGCAATTTTAAGATCAGTCTCAATGTCACGAGAGTTTAATGAACATTAAATAAAGAGTTTAATGAAATGATGATATAAATAAAGAGATATGATAAAAGTTTAATGAAATAATGAAATGAGTTTTATGAGGATGAAAATTGTTTACATTGTTTATAAAATTGAGATCAAACTATTATTATGTGGGATGGAGAAAGTAGATATATTTGGAAAGAAAGAAAGGTGCAAACATGACGAATAACTTAATACAACTATACAAGACAAATGACATGTTTAGTATAGCTCTGGCTCTATCGTCGTTTTCGGTACAAGAACCATACAAACACTTCGGGATGAGGTGCCATACAAACACTCCAGGACGAGGTGCCGTTCTTGACGTACTCTCCTTTAAAAGAGTCGCTATGGGCTGGATTATGTGCGGATTAAATTTTCTTATTTTTAATTAGATTTGCATAAAATAGATGTAATATTTATATCTCTAAATAAGTTTATTATGAAAGTATATTAAAAGATCTATCAATTATACTAATTGTGTAATATAAATATTAATATTTGTTACATATATATGGTCAAAGTTAAAGATTACTAACCTTTTAGAACCAAAAATGATTCTTTTTAAGATCGGATGGAGTAAGAGCAATCGGAGTCCGTCCTGTTCACTTGTCTTATAAGCCGGCTTATCAATAGTTTAAACAATATTTTTCTCTTACAACAAATCAGCCAACTTGTCTTATCGGTGACTTATGTAACCGGCCGATTATGTAGATAGTTGGAGCTGTAATTTGTGGCTCCGCCCTCCGGCTTCTCCTTGAAGCATCTAAAGGAGGAGTTATATGTTTAATAGCCCCTCCAATAGAGCTAGAGTAAAATCCTCATAAGCTGTACACTAAAAACTACTCTCGCTCCTTCATCTGCACAAAAAAATATTTGTTCTCGAGGTGTTTAGCAAGGCTCCATAAGAAAGGCTCCGTCGGCTCCTTTACTAAAACTATTGACGGACCCTAAATCGAAACTGCACCAAACATGTTTCTATTATAATCAAAATGGTTCTATTCAGCTGGACTTATAAGTCGATTGATAAGCTGTAAGCTGTAATAATTGATTTGCTATGAGAAAAATACTGTTGGAATGGCATATAAGACAACTCAGATCTTACTATGTAGGATTATCTTAAATTTTATAGTATCTTTTGGATAATACATATGATTGTTTTATATGTTTGCACAATAGTTGATATATTTTTAACTTTGATAAATGTTTAATTGTGACAAATTATAACTCAAAGTTATGAGACGTTAAAAATAATGGTAGAAATTGCACTTGTGACTTGTGAGGACCTCGTCTGCCATTGCAAATGCAGGTTGTACGGTCTCTGCAAAACCTAGCGTCCCATAATTTCGTTCAATAGTACTTCTTAGGTTCTAAATTTTAGTTTATTTGATTTTTTAGTTAAAATTTGATTGTTGTCTTATTAAAAAAATTTATATAAATATAGTCAAATTTAAGTTATTGTTGAAGACCTTTTATTAGTTAAACAAATTACAGTAGAATATGTAATATTTGATATAATTTCTTAAACACGATGAGTAGTTAAAATTAAGATAAAAATAAAAGAAACTATAATTTAAAATAGAGTTAGTAGAAGTATTACCGGGGGCTATGGATTGAACATGCATATAGGAGATGCATTACCATCCACGAAGGTCACGTCAACTCCATGGCGCTCCAAGCGTGGATGTTCGTTTGGCCAACCCGCCCCCACGCCACGCCACTTGGTCAGGCGTAGGATGCGTTGACGGCCAGTTTTCACCTTGTGCCGAGCTGAACTCGCTCGTATGGATAGAAAATGGAAATTCAGATTATCTGATATGATATTTGAATTCACCAAAATATATGTAATGTAGATAGATGTATTTATATTTATAGATATTTAAAGTTTTGTTTAGAAATAAAACTGACACTCGAGTAAATTCAGAACATTAGGCTATTCTGCCTTGCTAGGCCTTGTTTAGATTACCTCCCAACTTCCAAGTTTTTTCACTCTCTCTCCATCACATCAATTTGTACCCGCATGTAAAAAGTATTAAATATAAGTAAAAAAAATAACTAATTACACAATTTAGTTGTACATCACGAGACGAATCTTTTGAGCCTAGTTGGTCCACGATTGGACAATATTTGCCACATACAAACAAAATGCTACAGGACTTTTCAATCTCTCTCCATCACATCAATTTCTACCCTATATATGGAGCATTAAATGTTAGTAAAAAAATAACTAATTGCATGGTTTGGTTGTAAATCACGAGACAAATCTTTTGAGCCTAGTTGGGCCACGATTGGATAATATTTACTAAATACAAACGAACTGCTATAAGACTTTTCAATCTCTCTCTTCCCCATCTAAACAAAGCCCTAGTGTCCCACTGACACTCGAGACTGCAGGACCTGCAGTGGCTAGGATTGGCATGCAAGATCAGCCTTCCCACGCCATGGATGATCTTTTGTCCAACTCACCACGCCACTCGGTCAGGTGTCAGAGTGCATTTACGGCCCGCTTCGACAGATGGCCCAGTTCGCTGCTAGGACGGCTGCGTTTGGATACGTTATGGATTGTGAAAGCTATTCCCTCCGTCCCTTTTTATTTATCGCCGTGGGATACGTGCCACAAGTTTAACTTGATTTATAGAAAATACGTACAATATTTATATCTCAAAATAATTTTGTTAAAAAACTAGATCCAAAGATCTTTCCGATGATATTAATTATGATACTAATCAATGATATTTTTATTATATATTAAAATTGCCGGCATTTGTGTCTCGGAAAGAAAGCGATAAATAAAAAAGGGGACGGAGGGAGTAGATTTTAAAAGTTGAATTATAAAAAGCTACTAGCTAATAGAATGTAATTTCATAGACCGTTTGGATCCGTAACTTATAAAAGCTAGGATAGACTGTCCTGTACCTTAAAAATACCAAAAAATACCCTTATTTCTTGTACTGTTTAGTGGAGTGGACAAAAAAAAAGGGCATATTAGTCAATTTCAATCTAGAAGCTGATAGAAGCTGGGTTTCCTCAGCTTACTGGATTGTGGAATCTAGAGGCTACCAGATTGATACGTTATAGATTGTGAAAGCTAGATTTTAAAAGTTGGATTATAAAAAGCTAGATTATAGAATGTAAGTTCACAGACCGTTTGGATCCGTAACTTATAAAAAGCTAGGATAGACTGTCCTGTACCTTACAAATACCAAAATACCCTCATTTCTTGTACTGTTTAGTGGAGTGGACAAAAAAAAAATAAAGGGCATATTGGTCAATTTCAATTTAGAAGCTGATAGAAGCTGGGTTTCCTTAGCTTACTGGATTGTGGAATCTAGAGGCTACCAGAAAAGTTGGCTAGAAGTTGGACTTCTTTGGATCCCTAGCCGGCTTCTAGAAGCTAGCTTCTACAATTTACTAGTATCCAAACAGAGCCTGTAAAAGTTGGCTAGAAGTTGAACTTGTTTGGATCCCTAGCTGGCTTCTAGAAGCTAGCTTCTACAATTTACTAGTATCCAAACAGAGCCTAAGCCGGTGTAAAATTATCCATAACCGAAAAGCTAGGCCGGATCTAGAATCATAGTAACAAAAAAAAAAAAAATCAGTTTTGATATTGAGAAACTAAAATAACAGGAAAGAATCAGTTTTTATTCTCGGTTAGCTGAATTTACCGAATGAATCGAATTAAATAGATTTTACCCCAATGTATTTATTATTGTAAATTTATTCGTATTTGTTGTTGTACATACACTTCTAATTTAGTGTAACCCTAGTTTATTTATTGTTGTAAATTTATTTTATACAATTTATACTTTTAATACAAATATTATACAAATAATAATTTAATAACTAATATGTAAAATATTTAGTTATTAAATGTTTATATCTAATTATATTATTTTTATGATTTATGTTATCTATGTTATATACCCACATGCAATCTCTACCTGTGTACTAATTTATAATTACAAAACATTGATAAAACAAAATAGCTATTTGTTGTCTATCATTCTTATTTGAACTTCTTCATTTGGTCTAACATTTTATTAAATATTATCTATTATAGTTGAGTTCATTTGAATACTGGAGATATTAGAAGTGTATTTTGATTTTATTTTAACTTTGGTTATCAATAAACTTTGTAGTAAACTTTGTATATCTCCCACAAATAAAAAAGAGTAAGCCGTGGACAAATTTACGTGCGATTAGCGCTTTGGGGTCGTCGGCCCTGCAGGCGTGCGACACCCGCGCTTCCCCCCCCGCAGCGACTCGTCTCGCAGGGAATTTAAATTGGGATCTGGCCGGCAATCACGTCATTCCGGCAATCAGGCCCTTCTTTCCTTCCAGCCATGCGATTTGATTTCCTATATATACGCGACTAGGCAGGCAGGCATGCATGATTCCCCACGTCCTTCTTTCCATGCCGGTGATTGCATCGCGATCCATCCCAGGCGATTTCCTTGCTGCCTAACCTCGCCCCGGCCCGTGCTAGGCGCACAGGTCACCACCACTGCCCTCCATCGCCGTGCCCCATACGATCCCAGCTGCTGCCGCCGTCGTCGAGCTCCTTCCAGCAGACGTCGTACTCCAGCACACGGCATTTGTCTCCAGGGCACGGCCGGCCACCAGCAGCCTCCCTTGGCCACGACGGCTTGCGCACGCCGGAGGGACGCCGGAGGTAGACCAGGACAGTGCAGGACGGACGCCGAAACCTGCCAGGCCATCGTGTGCTCATCGTCGTGGTGCAGAAGGGCGTCGCCATCGCTTGCAGGCATACCGGAGACCAGCATCAACGAGGACGGCCGCTCCGCTTCTGTTCGCGCCGGCAAGCTCTGCGCGGACGAAGAACGAAAGGCGAGACTGCTCTTATCAAGGTGAGCTGCAGCGCGCACGCCGACGTGACGGCGGAGGACACGGTGCTGGACGCGGTTCTCCCGCCTCCGCCGCCGCTTCGCCTCGCCCTGCCTCCTTGCCCCTGCAATAGTAGGTCCCCACGGTTTTGTTTTCTATCTTTTTTCTGGGCTTTGATATATGCTTGGTCAATATCTGAATGTCTGAACCCCTGACTTGATTGTTGTTTTTTTAGTGTCCTGTACAATATTCAGCTGATCACAATGGTTTAGTTCATAATATTTTCAGTTGACGCTTACTTCAGTTCATAATATTTTGGTGTCTGAACGCATGAATGATAGGAAAACTGAAGTAATAGAGTTGGTGAACAGTTGAGGGGGGCCAAACTGATTCAGTTGATTCAGTTCAGAAGGATTCAGTTTAATGTTTTCAGTTCATGCTTACTTCAGTTTCAGAGTTAGTTTTCAGAGATAGTTTCAGTTTTAGTCAGAGATAGTTCAGAGCCTACAGTTTCTTTTTGGCATACAGTTTTCTTTTCGTTTCCAGTAAGCTTTTAGTTTGATTACAGAGAAGGTCGCATCGAGTTTGATGCCTCATGCTTGTTCCATGCTAATTAAGGGCAACTTTTTTCTTTTGACATCCATGTAACAATTGGAATTGATGGAACACAGCCAACCAGGCAATTGTGATTGATTGAATAATCAGAGGAGGTTTACATATATATAGCCCAAAGGGCCAGCCAGCCTGGAAGAGGTGGCACATATCTAGAGGAGATTAATGCATACATAGGAGAGCCCAAAGGGCCTAAGCCAGCCAATAGATGGTGGCACAATAACACAGGAAGTAAATACTCTAACACCCCCCCGCAATCGGAGCGCCGGTAGCACGAACGCTCAGACTGGAGCGAAACTCCATGAAAACAGCCGAAGGGAGCCCCTTGGTGAAGACATCAGCCCGAACTGCGGACGTGGTGGGGACGTGGAGAACACGGACAGCCCCAATGGCAACCCGCTCGCTGGACGGAAGTGGAGGTCAATTTCCACGTGCTTGGTGCGCTGGTGCTGGATGGGGTTGGTGGAGAGGTAGACGGCGCCGACGTTGTCGCAAGAGACGAGGCAAAGCGGATCGGCAATGGGCCGGTGCAGTTCTCGCAAGTAGTTGGCGCAGCCAGGTTGCCTCAAAGAACGCCGTTGGCGATGCCCGGTACCGACTGCCTCGGGGCGCTGGACCGAGAGACGGTAGGTTGGCGCTTGGAGGACCAAGACACGAGGTCGCCGCCGAGGAAGACGGCATACCCGGGAGGTGGAGCGACGGGTGTCGGGGCAGCCAACCCCCCCAACCCGGCGCCGGTGTAGACGGTGAGTTGCGTTGGAGGAGACCGGGAATGACAAGACCATGGCTGATGGTGCCTTGTAGATAGCGGAGAATGCGCTTTGGCAGCAACCGTGTGGGTCTCCCGGGGATCATGCATGTGAAGACAAACTTGCTGAATCGCGTAGGCGATGTCGGCCGGGTGAATGTGAGGTATCAAGAGCACCTACAAGGCTGCGGTAGGCGGTAGGATCAGCCACGAGGGACCATCATCGCCAGCAATCTTGGCACAAGTGTCAACCGGTGTTGTACATGGTTTGCAATCGCTCATTCCATGGCGAGCAAGAATGTCCAGGTGTACTGCCGCTGGGAAAGAAAGAGGGAGTCCTCGCGATGCCGAACAGCCCACACCAAGGAAGTGATGTAGGGGGACCGAGATCTTTCATAGCAAACTCATTCTTCGGTGCAAGCAATAATTCGGTGAAGGAGCTGGCCGAGAGGAGGCAAATGAGCACAATGTCGCCCACATAGAGGAGCAAGTAAGCTGTCTCGGTTCCACAAATGATAAATGAATAGAGAGGTGTCCGACTTAGCTTCAAAGTGAAACCCAAGGACAGCAGGTGAGAAGCAAAACCGGGTGTGCCAAGCGCGAGGAGCCCGCTTGAGACCGTAGAGGGACTTGTTGAGCCGACAAACATGTCCGGGGAAGAGCAGGATCAACAAACCCGGTGTGGGTCGAGAACAAGACACCGTTTCGGACGTAATCCCGTGGAGGAAAGCGTTCTTCACATCAAGTTGATGAATAGGCCAGTCCCGGAGTGAGCCAAGGTGAGGACAAGTGCGGACAAGGGCGGCTTTGACGACCGGGCTGAATGTCTCATCATAGTCAACCTGTGTCACTGTGTAAATCCGCGAAGAACCCGGCGAAGCTTTGTATCTGTCGTGGAGCCATCGGCATGGAACTTATGCTTGAATATCCATTTCCCAAGTGACCACATTGGCTTGGGGAGGTCGAGGAATGAGATCCCAAGTGTGGTTGTCTTTCGTAACAAGCAAATTCATCTTCCATGGCCTCGACGCCAATGGGGATCAAGAAGGGCATCCCCGCAGGGACCGTGGCGGTGGTGACAACGCCTCGCCGTGAAGAGCGAGGCGGGGTTGTCGATAGCCGATCTTCCCACGGGTTGCCATTCCATGAGTGTTGGCAACCGGCGGGATAGGAACTGCGCCTGTGGGAAGAGGGGAATCTTGCTTGACGAAGCGCGGTGGGGACGGAACCATGCCGGAGCGCCGAGGAGGAGGCCGTGGGGGGGCGCTGGTGGTGAGCCAAGCGACCGGCGACGAGGTGGCAGCAGGGGCACGCCGAGTATAGACGCAGCACGACGGGCGGCCCGGGTGCATGTTGAGCAAGAAGCGGCTGTACAGGTGGCCGGGGAAGCAGCCTGTACAGAGGCGTCGGTGAAGGGGGCGTCTCGAACCGGAGGAGCTGCCGATAGGGGCAGCACTGGTGGTGCCGAGACCGAGGGGCCGCTGCAAAACCAGGTGGGGGGGACCTAGCGAGGCCCTAGACGAAGCCGGGCGCGAGAGGTGGCAGGATGATGCCGCCCGCCCAGTAAGTACCTGCAGGAGAGAAAGAAACCGGACAGCGGGTCGTCATCGGGTTAGAAAGTCGAGCTCGGGCAGAGGAGGGTGAGCCCGATGAGTGGAGAAGGGAAACGATGTCTCATCAAAGACAACATGCCGAGAGATAATGACCCGATTCGAGGCAATGTCGAGGCATTTGTAGCCTTTGTGGTCAGGAGAGTATCCGAGAAAGGCGCATAGGGAGGAGCGGGGAGCAAGCTTGTGTGGGGTGGTGGCGGTGAGGTTGGGGTAACATGTGCACCAAGGTCCGGAGATCATGATAGGAGGGTCGGGACCCATGGAGAGCAAAGAAGGGAGTGCTCATGTTGAGGGTCTTGGTGGGGAGGCGGTTCAGCAGGTGTGTGGTCTGTAGCAAGTGCATCAGCCCAATAGGAGGGGGGCATGGAAGCTTGGAACAAAGCGGGGTGCGAATGACGTTGTTGGTGGTGCGGATGCTGCGTTCAGCCTTGCCATTCTCCGTTGGGAGGTATAAGGGCAGGACATGCGAAGGGTAACCCCAGCAAAGAAGAAAGAAAGCACGAGAAGCGGAGTTGTCAAACTCCCGCCCATTGTCACATTGTACAGACTTGATGGTACAAAGCCGAACTGTGTGTGCACATAATTGAAGAAATTGGAGAGGGTGGGGGAAAGTATTGGACTTTAGGCGAAGAGGAAAAGTCCAAAGGAAATGAGAGCACCATCCAAAGATAACAAGATAATACTTAAAACCAGATATGCTCATAATAGGCGATGTCCATAGATCACAATGGATTACATCGAAATTTTTTGACGCACGCGACAAGGAATTAGAAAAAGGTAAACGGACATGACGCCCGAAAGTTGACACGCATGACAAAGAGAGTCGCCCTCGGCCTTGCTGCAGGCGATGGAGGAAGACCGAACAAGACTCAAGAGCAGCCTTGCCGGGGTGACCAAGTCGTCGATGCCAAGTAGTCGGTGAGGGTGTTGCCACAAGGATGCACGAGGGACCAGTAGAGGGAGAAGATGGCAGCTGGAGGGTGTAAAGGGCCCCTGGCTTTGTCACATCGAAGAAGGACGTTCCTGGTATGCAGATCCTTCACGTAAATACTAGAAGGGTCAAATTCAACCAAAACACGGTTATCAGTAGTAAATTGACGAACAGAAAGGAGGTTCTGAATAATTCCGGGGCAACAAGAACATTATTTAGACGAAAAGGACCAGGAATAGTAGAGTAACCGGTGCCAACGACAGGGAGTGTGGCACCGTTGCCCACGATGATGGAAGAGGAAAAAGAAGAGGATGGCGACATGGTGACCATACCGGGGGTTGGAGGCAATGTGCGAGGTGGCACCGAGTCGACAACCCAGTCCGAGGTGCTCGGTGGAGGGTTGAGGGAGACGGTCTTCAAGGCGCCCGGCGAGGGATTGAGTATCCCATGACGATGGCGACCACATAGAAGGGGGCGCTGTGGGCGCAGAGACCAGGTCGGAGGAGACGCTCACTGGGGCGCCGGGTACAGCCATGGCCGGCCATCGTGGCCCGCCTTGGCGCCATGGCTGGCCAGCAGGCTTGTGCGCGCGGCGCTGGCTGGCTGCCAGGCTTGTTGCGCGCCGACGGGGGGGGTGGAGGGCCACGGAACCACCGGGTTGGAGCCAAAGCCACATGTGAATGGACCTGGGCCCAAGGATTGAAGATGGAGGGCCATTGGGAGCCTCCCGGTGGGCCGCTTGGACCCCCCCGCCCACCGTGGATCGCTCGGCCGCGGCCTCCACGGCGGCGGCGACCGGGGTTGCCTTCCAGACGAGGCCCCCCGGCCGGCCGAGGAGGGCGTGGGGGAGCAGTCCGGAGGTGGCGCGGATGTGGGGCGGCTTGCTGGTCGAGGAAGTGACGAGGGCCGACGGTGGTGCCGAGGGATTTGCCATGTTAAGTTCAAAGAAGTCGCAGATCAGCCCGCACGCCGGGCGGAAGGACGGAAAGGGCTTTCGCGAGTGATGAACTGGGCCATGAACTGAAAACGCTCATTGAGGCCGCGCAAAGTGTTCAAAGACCAAGGTACGGTCATTGACGGGCTCGCCAAGGTCGGCCGAGGGCGTCTCGCCATACCCTTCATCTTGCGGCAGAAGTCGTCAATGGAGAGGGCGCCCCTGGGCGAGGTTGCGGAAGTCGGCGCCGAGCAAAGATAGCGCGGGATTCGCGGGTTGTTCAGAACCGCCGCCGAGTCCAAGCCAGGCAGCCCGAGCCGTGACCCCGTCGGGCTCGTGGATGACGCCCAAAGCAAGTCGGGGAGATGGTGTTGAAGAGCCAGGACACGACCACGCCGTCCATGCGTGGCCAAGCCGGATCAGCCGAGGCGAGGAACGCCGGCGAGGACATGATCTTTCAGGGCGAACCGGCCGAGGATGAGGAGGACATAGCCGCGCCACTTGGAGTAGTTGGAGGACTGCAGGTCAAGAACGATTGGGATCAAGTTCTTGATGTTTTGACCGCAGCAACCTGGCCGTGCAAGGCGGGCAATGGCCCTCGCTTCAGAGTTGACGGGTGATCGCCGCCGCTCACGGTGGAGTCGCCCCGGAGGGGGGGTCGCCATGGAGGCGCCGCGGAGGGCGGCGGCTCATCGCCTGGCGTCGGCTTGCGCGCTCCCCGATCAAGGGCGGCGGGGCAAAGACGGACGCGCCCCGGGCGGCGGCGGCAGATTTGAGGAGGGTGGCCTCGCCCTCGAAGCTGCTTGCCGCGGGCGCCTGTTGGTGGAGCGCAGGGAGAGGGCTTCGTCTTCCAGGGACTTGGCGGCGCCGTGGCCTCATCGCGGAGCTAAGCCGCGGAGGCGGCCGTCACGCCGCCGGGCGGAGGAGTAGCCGGCCATGGGGGTGGGCGGGCGGGCGACAGAGGCGCGCGAAGGAAGTCGTCGGGGGGCGGGGGCCGAGAGGGCGGGCGCGGGCGCCGAGGGAAAGGGCGCGGGCGCCCAGGGAAGGGGTGCGGAAGAGGTGGGGTGGGGACCGAAATTAGCGTGATACCATGATGGAACACAGCCAACTGTGCAATTGTGATTGATTGAATAATCAGAGGAGGTTTACATATATATAGCCCAAAGGGCCAGCCAGCCTGGAAGAGGTGGCACATATCTAGAGGAGATTAATGCATACATAGGAGAGCCCAAAGGGCCTAAGCCAGCCAATAGATGGTGGCACAATAACAGAGGAAGTAAATACTCTAACAGGAATACTATTGTTTCACCAGTAGTACAGATTTTTAGAATACTATATCGTTTTGCCTTTCATATTGCATTGGCCAGCAACGTGTGCTTACCTTGCACTGGCAGATAAGTTTGATGAGGCTCGGGTGCTCAGGAACATCCAGTAACTGGACTTCAGCCAAGCACTCCTTGTGCACTTGAAATCAGATTTTTTTTTTATATATAGGAAAAAAACATGAACTACACTGTTTATGCCACTGCATTTGCAACTGAATAAAGTTCAATCCTGCTCTGGATTTGTGCATTTTTTTTCTGTTGCCTGATAGACCTGTAGAGTAGAAGGGAGGAAGTATGATATTTCAGGATCCTCCCGGACGACATACCTAAAATGTAGTTATGCGAGATTTTAGGAAATCTTGCTATACATAATATTTTCTGAAACTTAAGTCAATTGGTGACTAGCTGCAGCAGCAAGTAACTAAAAAGAAACATAATAATCCAGAAGAGGGGCTTGCCGCATGCACACTTCTTGCTAATAATGGAACGGAAGTACAAGCTCACATGTCCCGAGCAATATGACAGGATTATCATTGCAGAGCTGCCAAACAAGAAGAAGTACCCTGAGCTCTACAAGATGGTCACAAAGCATATGATGCATGGTCCCTGTGGGCATCTTAATCCATCTTGTCCATGCACGGCTGGCCGTGGTTCATGCAAGAACCGTTACCCGCGCTCTTTGATTCAACATCACAGGGAAAGGATTCATACCCCATCTAACGGCGACGCAATGATGGACGCATGGAAAAAATTCGAGGCCATTACCTCGACAATCAATGGGTCGTGCCTTACAACCCTTTCTTGCTACGTACCTTCAATTGCCATATAAATGTTGAGGCCTGCGGTAGCATTAAGTCAGTAAAGTATCTATTCAAGTATATATACAAGGGACATGACAGGGTCTCCGTGGTGATGAGGGAGTCTGATAAAGCAGATAAGGAAGGGAATATTGATGAGATCAAGCAGTATAGAGATGCTCGGTGGGTGACGCCTCCAGAAGCGTTGTGGAGGATTTATGGCTTTGACTTGAGCAAGAACCATCCACCAGTACAACAGCTACAACTTCATCTACCCAACATGCACATGGTGTCATTTCATAAGCGGGATAAGGTTGAACGGATCGTTAAAAAGCCAGGTGCAGAGGAGTCAATGCTGACAGCCTACTTTGATGCAAATAGGGTGTATCCAGAAGCCCGTGAAATCTTATATCGGGACTTCCCGGAGCATTTTACCTGGCAGTCTAATGGTAAATTCTGGCAGAAAAGAAAAAACTCTATTTTTCAAGTTGGTAGAGTCATCTCAGCTCATCCTGCTGAGGGAGAACGCTACTTTCTTCGTGTTCTCTTAAACAATGTTGCTGGTGCTACCTCATACGAGGAACTAAGGACTGTTGATGGTGTGCTCCTACCTTCATTCTGTGAAGCTGCAGAAAGGAGGGGTCTAATTGAAGAAGATAATACACTAGATGAATGTCTGACCGAAACTACTTTCTTTCAGATGCCTTCTTCCCTGCGACGGCTATTTGCAACAATATTGGTATTCTGTGAGCCACATGATGTGATGGGGCTATGGAAAAAACACTATGATGCAATGTCAGAGGACTACAATCGCAATAGTCAATCCTTGGATCTGGTGCAACAGATGGTTTTGATAGACATTCGAAACATGCTGCAGTCTATGGAGAAGGACATAAGGTCATTTCCTCTTCCAGATATTGATGACACATATGATAGTAGTAGTCATATTCCTTGTGAGATATTTGAGGAAGCTAGCATTGAACAGAATCCTAAAGATGTGCTATTATGTGACTCACTCAGCGCCGAGCAAAGGTCTGCCTATGATGAGATCATGGCTGCTGTCTCCAGCAAACAAGGCGGGTTGTTCTTTGTGGATGGACCTGGAGGGACAGGAAAGACCTTTTTGTATAGAGCACTTCTCGCAAAACTACGTAGCCAAGATAAGATTGCTGTGGCTATAGCTACATCTGGAGTCGCAGCGTCCATAATGCCAGGTGGGAGGACGGCCCACTCGCGTTTCAAGATACCTCTCACTCTTCAAGAGGGCGGTTGCTTTGTAGCTTCACAAAAAGCAGTGGTACTCGCCAAGCCGCTACAAACAAGCGACTCTCATAATTTGGGGACGAGGCATCTATGACAAAGAGATAAAATGTGGAAGCACTAGACAACAGTCTACGAGATATAACGGGTCGGTCAAACCTGCCTTTTGGTGGAAAGAGAGTTGTCCTTGGTGGTGATTTCAGACAGGTCCTCCCTGTTGTGCGGAAAGGATCTAGGGCCCAAGTAGTCGATGCTTCTCTTCGAAGGTCGTATCTTTGGGAATCCATGCGCCAGCTAAAGCTTGTCCGCAATATGAGGGCTCAGAGTGACCCATGGTTTGTAGATTATCTGTTACGCATTGGTAGTAGAACGAAAGAGGTTAATGGAGATGGTGATGTACGTATTCCAGATGAGATATGTGTCCCATACTCTAGGGATGCCGAGAAAGATCTTCATACATTGATAGACACCATCTTTCCAGATCTAAATGCAAATATGACGGACAAAGACTATATTACCACCAGAGCTATTTTGTCTACACGTAACGATTGGGTGGATATGATCAATATGAAGATGATTGGTATGTTCCAGGGCGGTGAGACTGTATATCACAGTTTCGACTCCGCAGTAGATGATCCATATAACTACTATCCCTCGGAGTTCCTTAACACTTTGACTCCCAACGGATTGCCTCCACACGTCTTAAAGTTAAAGCTTGGGTGTCCTGTCATATTACTTAGGAATATTGACCCTGCCAATGGTCTATGCAACGGTACAAGACTGGTGGTGCGGGGGTTTCAGAGAAATACAATTGACGCAGAAATTGTGGTGGGGCAGCATGCTGGGAAGCGGGTATTTCTTCCTCGAATACCATTATGCCCGTCTGATGATGAGATATTCCCGTTCCAGTTTAAGAGGAAGCAGTTTCCTATTAGGCTGAGCTTTGCTATGACGGTCAACAAGTCACAGGGCCAAACCATCCCGAACGTGGGTGTGTACTTGCCCGCACCGGTGTTCTCTCATGGACAGTTGTATGTTGCGATGTCTAGAGCCACATCAAGAACCAAGATTAAGATCCTTGCCCTCCCGCCTGATGTGGAATCACAAGAGGAGAAGACCAAAAAGATACAGAAGAAGAACGCTAAAAAGAATATCGAGGGGAAAAAGTTTCAGAATATATCAAATAGAAAATCTAAGAATAAGAAGACCCCAATGGTGGATGGAACTTTCATGAAGAATATCGTATATAAAGAGGTTCTAACATCATAGACAAGGTAATAAAGCATCACTAAAGCGTACAATACATTTTTTTCCGTTCAATTTATATATATTTATACAAATATCTTTTCACTAACATCATTTTTTTTTGTTCCAGGTATTTTTAAATGGATAATTATTGGAGTTCTTTGGATAGATGTTGTATACACACTACGTACCAACTGGACAATTATTGTTTTGCGTCATAAAGCATTCTGCTCGGAGATATCTTCCTGTCGATATAAATCATTATCTTAGACGCATCACTGAAAAATCTATATCGTAGAGTATGTGAGATCTTTGTGTTTAAGATTAAATGTCACTCTAGCAACGGTATTTAATTTTATGGTGTTGTTATCTTATCGTGCAATCTGTGTGTTTTTAAATCAAAAGTTATTATCCCGTAGCAACGCACGAGCACGCTTACCTAGTATATATTGAATTTAACAATGTAAACTTTGAAATAAATTAAATAAAAATATCTCAATGTAGGAATTTGAACGAGATATTCATTTTCTATCTTTATTTAAATGATAATTCTAATTAAAATATATTAAAAGATAATATTGCCATACCAATGCAATCCCCATTTCCATACCTATTCGCTCCTGCCCCATGGGTGCCGATGTAGTACGGGGCTACTTGGCCTTTACTCCTCCACAGGAAAGGAGCCACCTACCATTCCAAAGATATTTCCACGTCGCGAAAAAAAATGATATTTCCATACAAATCCAATTCATTCCAAATTTACTTATAAAGTGGCGCACCTTCAGCCTCCAAACTCCAGAGACGAGCAATCCAAACCCTAGTTCCCAATCTCCCTTTCTCCCCCAGTCAGTAGTAGCATTCGGCGTCTTGGCGGGCCGCGCCCCGTGGGTGTGTGGACGACAACGGCAACATGGAGCGGGGCAGCGGCAGCAGCACCCACCCCTCCGTCTCGTCCCTGCTGGCGGCGGCGGCGGTGGACGTCCCGGGCCGCCCGGAGTTCGTCGACGTGTTCCAGTCCCTCGACCGCCCGATCCCCGCCAGCGCGGTCCGCGCCGTGACCCCGGAGCGGGGAGCGCCGCACCACGCGCCCGGATTGCGCCAGGGTGTACCTCCCCGCTCCGTCCCCGGAGATGCAGTACTACGGGCGGTGCTTCGCCTACGCGTACATCACCCCGGACGGAGCGGCGTGCAAGGCGGACCCGGCGCCCTTCATCCGCCGCGCCATCCACGCCGCGGCCCCGCGCGTGCGGTTCGAGCTCAAGGCGCCCAGCCACGGCGCCGACATGACGGTGCGCTTCTGCTCCCCCGACGACCGCGAGGCGGCCATGGAGAAGCAGCCGTTCGCGCTGGACGGCGCGTCGGTGCGGCTGGTGCGCGAGGGGGAGACCAGCAACGTCCGCCAGTGCCGCCTGGACTGCGTCGCGCACGTCGCGCTGCTCCGCTACCCCAAGGAGCAGCGGAACCCGGAGGACATCCGGAGGAACTGCAGCAGCTTCGGGCACCTGGCGGAGGTCGACCCCGCCTGCTACGACGCGCCGGATCTGTCCCCGGTCCGCGTCGTCGTCAACATGGAGCACCCGCGGGAGATCCCGCGCGAGGTGCGGATCAGGTACTTCGATCGCAGGTTCCGCAACGTCATCCCGGTGCAGATCCTGAGGATCTGGGACCAGTCCACCGACGGGAAGTACGTGCCCATCTACTCTGCTGCGGCGGCACCCACCCCTGGCCCGTGATCGATTTGAGATCGATACCCACTCGGTTCCGGGGCTGCAGGGGCTTTCATGCATGCCCCTTTGCTTACTTCGTCAGCCTCCATGAATCCATCTAATCCAATCCATCTAGCTAGCTTGTGTCATGTCGTTGGAGCTGCAATGACAGCAGGTAATGGTGTATGATCGATAGTGCTTTTAGTTCTGTATGCGTCATATTGGTTAATCCCAGAAATTAGTTCGTTGCTTCAGTCTGTAGTGCTTTTAGCATTGTCTGGCACTTAAGATGTGTTCATGAGGCGGAATCTGTCAGCTTGCTTTGTAACCATGCATCCTTGTTATTTCTATGAAGTGAAATGGTGTGCTAATATATAAAAAAAAAAATCTTCTGTTCGATGATAAAATTCTTGGGTTGTGATCAGTGCCTATGCCCCTCAGGTAGGTCTTAGCGAGAACACCAAGAACCAGTTTTGGGAAGACCTAGATAGCATGGTTAATACCGTGCCTATCAACGAGAAATTCTTCATAGGAGGAGACCTCAACGGCCATGTGGGTGCGACTAATGTAGGTTTCGAGCGGGTGCATGGGGGGTTCGGGTATGGTAGTAGGAATCAAGAGGGGGAGGATGTTTTGAACTTCGCGTCGGCCTACGACTTGTTGATAGCGAACACCTTCTTTAGGAAGAAGGAATCCCATCTAGTGACTTTTCGTAGTGGACAGCACTCGAGCCAGATCGACTTTATCCTCGCAAGGAGGGAGGATAGACATGCTTGCTTTGATTGTAAGGTGTTACCGGGGGGAGTGTGTTGTCCCTCAAAGACAAGCTTGTGGTGGCGGACTTTCGCTTTCGGGTATGTGTCCACCGGGACAAACGGGCCAAGATTGCGAGAACGAAGTGGTGGAAGCTTAGAGGGGAAGCAGCGCAAACGTTTAAGGAGAGGATGATAAGCGAGGGGCCTTGGGAAGAAGGAGAAGATGCAGATGACATGTGGCTAAGGATGGCAACATGTGTTCGGAAGGTGGCCGGAAGTGTTTGGCATGAGTAGGGGAGGCAAACGGGGAAGAAAGACACCTGGTGGTGGAATGACGAGGTGCAAAAGGCTATTAAGGAGAAGAAGGAGTGTTTTAAGCGCCTCCACCATGACAAGAGTGCAGCCAACATCGAGAGCTATAAAATAGCGAAAAGGGTTGCAAAGCGAGTGGTGAGTGTAGCAAAAGGTCAGGCGTATGATGACCTTTATCAGCGGCTAGGTACGAAGGAAGGGGAGAAGGACATTTATAGGATGGCTCGGATCCGCGAGAGGAAGACAAGGGACATCAACCAAATCAAATGCATCAAGGATGGGACAGATCGACTTCTGGTGAAGGATGAGGAGATCAAGGATAGATGGAGAGAGTACTTCGACAAGTTGTTTAATGGGGAGAATGAGGGTCCTACCTTTGAGTTGGACGACTCATTTGACGATACCAACAGACGCTTTGTGAGGAGAATCCAGGAGGCAGAGATCGGGGAGGCTTTGAAGAGGATGAAGGGAGGTAAAGCAATGGGCCCTGATGGTATCCCCATTGAGGTGTGGAGATGCTTAGGCACTAGAGCGATAGTGTGGTTAACTAAGCTTTTTAACCTCATTTTTCGATCTAACAAGATGCCTGAAGAATGGAGGAGAAGTATATTAGTACCTATCTTCAAGAACAAGGGTGATGTTCAAAGTTGTACGAACTACCGCGGGATTAAGTTGATGAGTCATACAATGAAGCTCGGGGAGAGGGTCATCGAGCATCGCTCGAGAAGAGTGACAAGTGTGACCCAAAATCAGTTTGGGTTCATGCGGTAGGTCGACCATGGAGGCGATTTTCCTTTTACGATAGTTGATGGAGAGATATAGGGAAATGTAAGAAGGACTTGCACATGGTCTTCATTGACCTCGAGAAGGCATATGACAAAGTACCGAGGAATGTCATGTGGTGGGCTTTGGAAAAGCACAAAGTACCAACTAAGTACATTTCCCTCATTAGGGATATGTACAGGGGATGCGGTGACGACGTTTGTCCGAACTTGCGATGGCGACACCGGTGACTTTCCAATTAAAATAGGACTACATCGGGGGTCAGCATTGAGCCCTTATTTATTTGCCTTGGTGTTAGATGAGGTCACAAGGGACATACAAGGTGATATCCCTTGGTGTATGCTCTTTGTCGACGATGTGGTGCTAGTGGATGACAAGTAGGGGCAGGGGTTAATAGGAAGTTAGAACTATGGAGACACACGTTAGAGTCGAAGGGGTTCAGACTTAGTAGGACCAAGACCGAGTATATGAGGTGCGATTTCAGTAGCGACTAGGCACGAGGAGGGAGACGTTAGCCTAGATGGGCAAGTGGTGGCCAAGAATGATACTTTTCGGTATTTAGGATCGATGTTACAAAAGAATGGCGACATAGATGAAGACGTCGAGGCACAGAATTGCAGCGGGTTGGTTGAAATGGCGCCAAGCTTCGGGCGTCCCCTCGTGATAAAAAGGGTGCCTCGGAAGGCTGAAGGGTAAATTCTATAGGACGGCGATTCGCCCGGCGATGTTATACTGGTCTTGAGTGTTGGCCCACAAAAAGGCGGCATGTCCAAAGAATTGAGTGTGGCGTAGATGCGTATGTTGCGTTGGTTTTGCGGGCACACCGGGAGGGATAGAATTCGGAACGCGATATTCGGGATAGGGTTGGGGGGTGGCACCAATGGAGGAGAAATTGATTCAACACCGATTGAGGTGGTTTGGACATGTCCAGCGGAGGCCTCCCGAGGCGCCCGGTGCGTAGTGGGGTTCTCAGGCGGGCCGATAACGTAAAGAGCGGTAGAGGTCGACCTAAACCGACTTGGGACGAGTCGGGTTAAGAGAGACCTTAAGGAGTGGAATATCTCCAAGGATTTAGTTTTTGGACAGGAGCGCTTGGAGGCGGCAATCAACGTGCCTCGAACCGTGACCTCTTTCTCGTCGTGTGCCCTTTTGTGTCTTCCAGTTTTCCGTCTCTCTTGGGTTTCATCTCTAGCCTACCCCAACTTGCTTGGGATAAAAGGCTTTGTTGTTGTTGTTGTTGTTGTTGTTTATTCTAGAATGTTCTGCCCGTTTGACTGTTTCACTACAGATTGAGTGAAGCTCTTAATGCACGTTTTATTTCACCGTTTCATTTCATAAGCTATCTTTGGCAGGCATTCAATTTTTATATGGTGTTGTCTGTTGTGATCAAATATATGCTGTGTCCTACTTAGCCATTTGAAAAAGTGAAAGTGCATCTAAATTTATGTAGCCATTTGAGAGTGCATCGATCTAAACTAAGGTCCATTTGAGAGTGCATCTAAACTAAAGGTCTGCTTAGTAGAGATCCAGATTGGAAGAGATGTTTTAGATCATCTTCACTTGTCTAGATCCTAGCTGCCAAAGTTTAGCATTATGTTTGGATCTTTAGAGAGAACAAATATAAACTAATTTCAAAACTAAGTGTATATATAGGCGAGTGACTAATCACCGAGATGAACCTATTAATTATAATTAGCTCGCATTTACACCATATAAGCTAATCGTAGCCTAACTATAGATAGGTGCTACTCTCTTCGTCTGGTCACTTTTGTTTCGTGGAGAAATAATTACCGTTAATTTTTGTGAATAATAAGTACCATTGATTAGTATCGTAATTAATATCTTTCAAAAAATCTTTAAATCTTGTTTTTATAACAAATTTATTTAGAGATATAAATATTATGCGTATTTCTATAAATTAAATCAGACTTGTGCCACATACACCGAAAATGTGAATGTAATTTTTCAATGGAGTGAGTAGCCTGCTACTAACTACATGCACATGTTTTACTTTTTTATCAACCCCTCCTCGGTTCTAAATGTTATTAGATATGTACTAGTTAATTTTTTTTTAACTTTGACTAGTTTATAAAAGTATCTCTAAATAAATTTATTATAAAAACATATTCAACAATTTATCTAATAATACTAATTATAAATTATAAATAGTAATAGTCTTTTATATATATAATTAGCTAAGTTAAAAACAAGAATGACTTGCGTTTTGGAAGTGCCACTGCCATCTGCCCACCGGCGTGTGGGAGGGCAGCGAGCGAGCTCCCGGACGGCGTGCCGGCGAGGCATCTCAATGCACCTGACGGCCTGATCGAGTGGCGTGACGGGCCGGACAAAGATCATCGATTGGAGTCGACGTGAGCTTTAAAGGAGCTGCTGTCTCTGGTCTCTCTTTGAGCAAGTGCCACTCTCTTGCGAACGAGCCTGTGGCTCGGTGGTAAGCCTCTCGGTTGGAGGGCTGCCCACCCGGGTTCGATCCCCAGCGGGGACGGTCCGTGTGTCGCACCTGGGATTTATTCCCAAAATAAATTTGCAGGTCCTGGGTGTGCTGGCGTGGAAGCCCATGAAGACGACGTGTCCGTCGCTTACGGAGCCTATAGGACTTCGTCGATATCCAGAATAACGCGTGATGTGTGTATAGTTTGTAGATCTAGCGTGCGCTCTAGGGGGTGTGTGTTGTGTGCGTGTGGGGGTGTGTATGGGTGTGTTTTTGGCGTGCGTTCGAATACTACTGGTATACCATAGGAGTTCAGGCTCAAAAAAAAAGAAAAAGAAAAGTGCCACTCTCTTTCTTCTTCCTGTACAGCACTGGCACGGCCTTGAATGAAGTTGTGTCTCTGTCCTACACGACCGGCTCTGGCTCTATTCGCTTTGATAGGGCCTACTCCCCCGTCCTTCGAGTGCCGTTTTGTTATTCGTGCAACAGGTTTAATTTATTTATAAATATATATAATATTTATATTTTAAAATAAATTTATTAAAAACTAGATTCAAAGATTTTTAATGATATTAATTGATAATATTTATTTTTTTAAAATTATCGGTAGTTATTTTTTAAAAACGTAAGAAAAAAAAATATGACCAGAGTATAGTGGGATGAATGCATGGTGTAGAGGTAACATGGCGATCTGGGCATCCCTTTCCATAATTTAATCAAATTTAGAATACTCCCCGTCCCTAAATAATTGTCGTCGTGGGATGCGTGCCACAAGTTTGACTTGATTTATAGAAAATACGTGCAATATTTATATCTCCAAATAATTTTGTTAAAAAACTAGATCCAAAGATATTTATTATTTGTTAAAATTATCGGCATTTCTTTCTCGGGAAGTAAGCGCAGTTATTATTCAGGGACGAGGGAGTAGGTAATATTAATTTAGATTGAAGCTCTTAATGCACGTTTTATTTCACCATTTTATTTCATAAGTTATTTTTGGCATGCATTTAATTTTTATTTTTATATGGTGTTGTCTGTTGTGATCAAATGTATCATGTGTCCTACTTAGCCATTTGAAAAATTAAAAGTGTATCTAAACTTATGTAGCCATTTGAAAGTGCATCTAACTAAAGGTCCATTTGAAAGTCCATCTAAATTAAAGATCCATTTAGTAGAGATCCCGACTGGAATAGAAACGTTTAGATCATCTTCACATGTTTAGATACTAGGTGTAAAAGTTTAGCATTATGTTTGGATCCTATTTAGTAAGAACAATTATATTTGATCTTATTTAGTAAGAATAAATATGAACACATTTAAAATTTTAAAATTAGACTAATTGGTAAGACAAATCTATTAATTTAAATTAGCCTATATTTACACCATATAAGCTAATTATTGCCTAATAAGGCTAGATAGCTGTTAGCCTGCTAAATGCATATGTTTTTCTTTAGAGCAAGTATTATAAGGACGGTAAGGAGAGTGTATGCTAATGTGGAAAAAAAAGAGAAAGAAGAGGGGTGAACTATAAATTTATAGACAACTAAAACTAAAAGAGAAAAACTTATGAAAACAAGTATAGTAGATTGTAACTGTAAGTGAACAGTAACTACTAGTATATAGATTGGCTAAAAAATAGACCGTAAAGATTCATACATACAGTGGCTATAATTAAGCCTTGCTCTTAACCTCTGCTGTCTGCCGCCCACCGGCGTGCTGGTGGCAGAGAGCGACCTCGGCGCCCGGCAGTCGTCGTCCCGCATGCAGGAAGGAGCGAGGCATCAATGCACCTGACACGATGAGGCCTGATCGAGTGGCGTGGCGGGTTGGACAAAAGACCATCGATCGGGCCTGGAGAGCCATGGGACTTGACGTGAGCTTAAAAGGAGCACTGAACGTACTCCCTCCGTCCCTATTTATATGTCGCCGTGAAATACGTGTTACAAGTTTGACTTGATTTATAAAAAATACGTATAATATTTATATCTCTAAATAATTTTGTTAAAAAACTGGATCCAAAAATCTTTCCAATGATACTAATTATGATACTAATTAATGATATTTATTATTTATTAAAATTGCCGGCATTTGCTTCTTGGGAAGCGAAGCGACAAATATTTAGGGACGGAGGGGCGTCAATGCACCTGATGCACGAAGTGTGGTCGGTGCTGTCTCTCTGGTCACCCTCTCTTTGATGAAACTCTGCTAAGCAAGGGAAACATTGGACGACCGGACGAGATAAACTTAAAAAACGTGTTTATAAAGGAGACATAGTTTTTTTAATGGGGATTTAGTGTTTTTGCCCCTATTTTAGAATCTAATGGTGATTTTGCCCTTATTTTTTAAACTTTGTGATTTTGCCTTCGTTTTTTTTATAACGAAATCTCTGTTTGCCCCTACTTTGTAACTCCGTTTGAAATAAAGGGATTAAATAGCAAAAAAAAAAAAAGAAAAAAGAAAAGACCTCCACGCAAAAAGACACTGGTACCCCTCAGTTCCTTCTCTCGTTCGTTCTTTCTGAAACCCGACTCTATCTCTCTCGGTCTTCTTCTCTCTCACACAGTTAGGGTTTGGTGGTGGCTGCAAAATCCCGGCGGCAGTGCGGCAACCGTCGGCGGCGCGGCTAGGGGCTCGGACTCCTCTTCCCTCCACCCGTTCCTGCCCTCCCCGGCGCGGCGCGCGACCAGCGGCGCGAGGCCCGCTCGGCGCGCGGCTGGGCGGCGCGAGAGGGGCGAGGCCCGCTTCGGCGCGGCCAACGGCGCTGAGCAGGGCGTGCGGCCCGCTTGGCGCGCGGCCAGCGGCACGAGCAGGGAGCGGGCGCGAGCAGGGCGTGCGGCCCGCCCGGCGCGCGGCCAGCGGCACGAGCAGGGCGCGGGCCTTGAAGCAGGCGTGCGGCCCGCTCGGCGCGCGCCAGCCAGCGGCACGAGCAGGGGCGCGCGGCCAGCGGCGCGCTGCCTGCTCGGCACGCGGCCAGGCCAGGGCGGCACGCGGCCACGCTCCGCTCAAAGTGAGAATCTTTAATGATGCGTGACTTGTTTCTGAAAGCCTCTTTTCATTTCATATATCTATCTATTTTCAGAGAAGGGAGTTTCTGTCCAAACATCTTTCAATGTTGATGATGTTGACATGTGGCATGTCCAATCTTTAGGACAGTAGCATGTGTGGTTAGGCTGCCTAATTCTAAATCCTGAATTATCCACAGATTTACACCTAATAATAAATAACATTTTGGGCTTGCAATTTTGAAAATAGTTCTAAGAAAATAGAGTCACTAGCTAGAATTTATGCAGGAAATGAGCTCAGTGGTGCTGGAGTTGGAACTCGAGTTGGCGTGGACCAATACGCTGCAGATGTGATCGCCCTAAAAAAAGTAGTAGACGACATATACAAAAGCAATCCATCAAAACCATTGGTGCTGGCTCCTGGAGGATTGTTTGAGCAAGCCTAGTTTAACCAACTTATTGTCGAAACCAAGCCAAATCTACTGAAGGCGCAACCAGGCTGACGGCTGCAGCAACGCGTGGCCAGGGACAACAGCGCAGTGAGCAGCCTCCCCCACTCTGCATCGTCCTTCTGAATCGACAGTCGGCCACAATGGAAGAGCCAAGGTATATTCTCAGCCATCGATTTTATTTTGAGATGTGTGGTTTAATGCAGTAGAAAATAACAGCGATTAGTGATTTATTAACTCATTTATTCCCTGCTGTGATATGTAGGATAAATCACAGTAAATTAGAACTTGTTGTTAGAGTCCGCTCTTTTTTCAGCTTGCCAGACGGTAGTCCAAAAACATGGTAGCAAGGTAGAACTTTGCCAACCAAGGTTGTGGACACAAATAGCTTTGGGCTGCTGCAGCTAGTTGATTTCATTGCTGAGCACTGCTTGTGGGGTTCTAAGCAGTATATTACCTTGTGGCGTGATTTGGACAATGGTTCTATGGAAATAAAATCTGATGAAAATCTGTTAGAGTGGTTTCTAGCCAATGTAGAGAGCGGATTAGTATGCATCAATGCTCAGATAAATGATTTTGAAGGGCCACTGCAATTTTCTCCAACAAAGAGAAGATTTCATCCTACTGTGAGGGCTGTTGTGCTCCTAAATGAGGAAGGCACAATTGCTGCAGCCACATATGCTAGTGAGAGAGCTCCAAATGCTAGTGAGAGAGCCCCAAATGCTTGTGCGAGAGCCCCAAATGAGAGAGCCATAAATGCTACAGCCACAGCCCAATCCAAAAAAAAAGACAATATGCACCAAAAAAAAGACAGCTGCCACCAAAAAAAGTGCTTCTGAGGGTGATACAGAGGTACTAAGTGATAGCAGCTACGACACTGATTTGGTTGCTTCATCTGACTCTGATGATGATGATTGGCCTGATGACTCTGACATTGAGTTTGATCCTGGTGGCGAAATTGTTGATGAGGAAGATGAGTATGATCTTCCCATATTTTCATATGATGCCGATGATCCATGTATTGATGTAAATGTGGTGTTCCCAGATGTTGACCAATGCAAGTTAGCAGTGTCACACATCATGCTATCTTGCATGATCATGCTTTCCAAACTGTGAAAAAAGACACAACAAGATTTAGGGCCATATGCAAGAGAGCTGAACAAGGTTGTAAGTGGACTTTTTTTGCATCTACTAGCAAGAAATACGTTGGGTGCAAGGTATTATCTCACTTTGTTGCAACAACCTATTATTTGGTACATACTGTTGTATGTTTACCTATGCTAATGACTTGTTTTGTTAATATATTTTTATGCAGGTTAAGACAAGTGGGCCAAAGCATACCTGTGGTTCATTCAACAAGTGTGGTGAGACCATGGCCTCTAATAAATGGGTGGCTGACAGAGCGGTGGAGTTCTTGGTGGAAGACCCCAAAATGGGACCGGGTGCATTGAGGGACAAACTGAACAAGAAGTATTCAGTAGATATTCCATATCACACAGTTGCTAGGGGGAAGTTAAGGGCACTAGACTTGATTTTTGGGAAATGGGATGAAAGTTATGATTTGTTGCCTACTTATCAAGCTGAACTTCTGAGATCATTACCTGGTAGTGTTGTGGAGCTAGAGACTGAAGAGCACAATGGTGATGTGTGCTTTTTGAGGTTCTTTGTTGCCCTTAAACCATGCATAGATGGCTTCTTGCAAGGGTGTACACCATATATTGCAATGGATGCAACACACTTGACCGGAAGATCTAGAGGTCAGTTGGCATCAGTTGTTGCAGTGGATGGTAATAACCGGTTGTTTCCAGTGGCATATGGAGTGATTAAGACCGAGTCCAATGAAAGTTGGACTTGGTTTGTCAATAATGTGAAGAAGGCTATTGGTACACCTCCAGGTATCCACATTCCATCATTCTAGCTCTATTTACAGTGATTTGAAGTTTATTATATTTTCTGACATATTTGCAATACTAATGCAGGTTTGGTTATTAGCACAGATGCTGGAAAGGGAATTGAAAATGTTGTAGAAGATGTGTATCCTGGAGTGGAGCACAGAGAATGTATGAGGCACCTATGGATAAACATGAAGAAAACTTTCAGTGGTGATCTTTATGGCAAGAATATGTGGTGTGCTGCCAAGAGCTTCACAATTTCCAAGTTCAACTATTTTCTGGGCAAAATAGAGGTGAAGGATCCTAAAGCTATTGAATGGTTGGATGAAAACCACCCATATGTGTGGAGTAGAAGCAAATTCGGTGAAGATTGCAAGATAGATTATATCAATAACAACCTCTCTGAATCTTTTAATAGTTGGGTGTCAAAAACTAAGGATTTTTAGATTATAGAAATGCTTGACCATATTAGACAGATGATCATTGAGAAGTTTGTTTTGAGGTCCAAGATTGGTACTAATATGTCAGGCATTATAATCCCAGCTATTATTACTAAATTGAATGCTAAATCAAAGAGTACCAAAGACCATGAGGTTCTGATATGTGGGCCTGCAAGTGCTGAAGTAACTGTGAATAAATTCAGGCATGCAGTGAACTTGGATGAAAAGACTTGTAGCTGTCGGGCTTGGCAAGTGACTGGAAAACCATGCAGCCATGCTTTAGCTTTCATTGGAAAGATAAGTAGGGAGGTACAGATGGATGAATTTGTCCATGAATACTTCTCTGTTGATAGGTACCGAAAGGCATATGCAAGTCCATTCAATCCAATGACATCCAAAGATCAATGGCCTCATGTTGATTTAGGCTACAAAATCAAGAAACTCAAATTAAGAAGAAAACCTGGGAGACCAAGAAAATCTAGGATCAAGGCACATGATGAAGTTGCCACTAGTAAGAAAAGGAAGAGGTGCTCTGAATGCAAAGAATTAGGCCATACAGCCAAGACATGCCAAGGAGGGCCTACAGCTAGTCAAAAGAGGAGGCAGCCAACACCACAAGTTGGATCAGGACAAGGAAGCAATGAACCAATGTGAGACATGCATGCATTGTTGTCTAATTTTATTTATTTATCCTAATTGTTCATATTTAGTTGTACTGATATTTTTCAATACCATTAAGTGCAAGTGCAAGCATTGATGCTAGTGCAAATGCGAGTGCAAGTTGTACTGCAGCTGCAAGAGGAAGGGGAAGGGGAAGAGGAAGGGGAAGGGGGAGAGGAAGAGGGCCAGCAGAGGCCAACAATGAGACAAAGTAAGACAAACCAATATTGCTTTCTTGTACTACATATTTTTGCAACTTTACTAACATAATTCTTCTCTTTTCTATATAAAGTGCAAGTGCTTCAGGAAGGGGAACAGAAAGGAGCAGAAGAGGAGCAACTTCTGGGAGGCTTGCTACTTTGTTAGGTTTCGATGCCTAATATATGTAGATCACTTCTAGTTGCCTGGACAACTCACTAGTACCTACTGCTTTTGTTTGACATGCCATTGTTAGTGTTTGACATGTAATTTGGACCTTTATATTGGCTTCTATTTTGGTACTATGCTGACATGTTGCATAGATCTGGTTTATATGATGAAGTTGTGTGATATTATAAGATGAAGTTGTGTGATATTATAACTGTGTTTTTGTGGATTATTGGCAAAAATGCTGTCGAAATTTTCTAAAAATTCTGTATAAAATGTCAACTTCTTGTCTGAAACTAGGGGTAAAAACACTCATAACATAATAAAATAGGGGTAAAAACGTATGGGCATAATTGTCCGTTTGTACAAAACTTAACCCCCGTTATGGGCACTTAACAGACCGGGGGTAAACCCTTCCTTCGTTATAAAAAAAATAGGGGTAAAATCACAAAGTTAAAAAAATGAGGGCAAAACCACAAACGGTCAAGCAAAGCAAGGGTAAAAACGCTCAAGCCCCTTTTTTAATAACAAAGTCTATAAAACGAAGGGAGTAGTGATGAACTTATTGCATATAGTTTATGGGTGAATCAATGGTAAAATATTTTTGCATTTTTTTTTAGTAGTGCTATATCTGCAGCCTCGTCACATTATTAATCCGTGCATGGGTTTTCTTTGTGCTCCCACATGTCTGTGCTCAACTTCATTTCTCAATGGATAGAACTAAAAATTAACAAATAACTTTATCATACAGATTTACTCAAATTCTAGAATTGGCAAAGCAAAACCATTTTATCTTTATTCATCAACTCAAATTCTGATTTCGAATACGACAGAGTATCTACATTGCACAACAATCAAAGACCAACTCCTCATATATGGCCTTAGGCCCTTTGTGCCCATGCAGCCGCCTCCACGGACGTTCCTTTCTTATCATCCTCAAGTGATGGCGGTTTATGCCCTCCACCATGTGGCGGGGGTGCGTGTGGTGGGGGTACAGGCAGCGGTGGTGAAACTGGTCCGATAGGATCATGATGAGAGAGGGGCTCTAATACCATTGAGGCTTTACCACCACCACTTAGGACACAATCTTTAGTGCACATGCAAGCCCCGATTTTACAAAATCCGCCGGTGTTGCCTTCGCTTTTGCAGACTGTGATGCAATTCTCGCTATGGTGGCACCACCCTTTAAAGGTCTTGCTACGCGTAGTGCAGAGGTCGGCTTCGGCACCTAGATGCATGCATGATCAAATTCAATCCAAATTATATATACAACCAAAAATTAGATACAATCAAAGTCACCCACCTAAGGTCAGGAGGAGCAAGACCATGGCTGTTGCTGTGATCTCGCGCTTCATGGTTGAATTCAACTGAACTGAGCTGCTTTGTTGGGTGAGGAGGTGAAGAGCACTTGTGTCTATTTATAGAGTCCATGCATCTGAAAATTAATGTATGCATTATATGAAAATTCAAATGTATGAGTAGTTTTGTATGTGCTGAGTTATATCAAATAAATTTTATGGTGTGCAGTCCATCTCAATTTCTATCTCTTCTCTACTTCTCTATATCTCTATCTGTATCTTCTCTGTTTCTCTCTCTCTAATTTTTATTTCTATCTACCTACCTATCTATCTATCTATCTATCTATAAAATATTATAGTTTATGCTACTTATTATAAATATACACATGCAGTAGGCACATGCCTATTAAAATATTAATCTGGACAGAGCAATAGCAATAATATATTTCTTTCATCTTTCTGCTTCTCTCTCTCTAATTTCTATTTCTATCTATCTATCTATCTATCTATAAAATATTATAGTTTATGCTATTTACTATAAATATACACATGCAGTAGGCACATGCCTATTAAAATATTAATCTGGACAGAGCAATAGCAATAGTATTTTTTTTTCAAATGTCAATATAGAGTCAAGAGTGCATCCATGAGAACCATGCATCTAAAAATTAATGCATGCATGGATATGCAAATCCCTTTGGTTACTCTCTGAGTTATATCAAAATTCAAATGTAGTATGAGCAGTTTTGTATGTGCTGAGTTATATCAAATAAATTTTATCGTGGACAGTCCATCTCTATTTCTATCTCTTCTCAACTTCTCTATATCTCTATTTTTTTTTTAAAGTCATCTCGACCTCTATCCCTTTCCTACTTCTCTATATCTTTATTTTTTTTAGTCATCTCGATCTGTATCTTCTCTGCTTCTCTCTATATTTCTAATTCTCTATCTATCTATCTATCTATCTATCTATCTATCTATCTTGATATCTCTTTATATAATATTATAGTTTATGCTACTTAAATATACACATGCAGAAAGCACATGTCAATTAAACTATTATTCTGGACAGAGGAATAGCAATAATTTTTTGTTCAAATGTCAATATAGATTAGTGGATACATTATGCAAGTAGAATGATCTTGGGTCTATCATTTTTTTTCGAAAGGGTGAGAAGAGATCTGCCCTGAATATATTATATGAGGAGAAAAGGTAAACATTATTATCACATGAGAAAACCATTTTCAGTTAGGTTCCTGAAAAACTCTTCAAACCACCATTCCAGCATACCACTAACCGGAAACGTATGAAATCGAAGGTCCAAATGAGGTGACTACTAGAAAAGGATAAAATTACTTGACCCAGCTGAAGATTAACCAAATGATCTTGAACGAATTTTAGGAAGCTATTGCGACTCTCTGAAAAAGCGACTGCTTGAACTCGCTAGAGCAAAAGAAGCGTATGGCTGCATATTGCCAATGCATAATGGTTGATGGTGTCCTCGCATAGCCAAGCTTTACTTGTCTTGGGCCAAGTTCTAGTGTGCTCTTTCCATATTTGCCACCAGAAGTGGATTATATTATTAATGCCATTGATTTTCTTTTTTTTTTTTTTGTTGTTTTTGCCTAATCTTGCTCGACGCCTTTTCCACATGGACCCATTTGAGTAAATGTCTTGAACATTGCCTAGTCTGTACGAGGGTTGAATGATTGTCCAAGTTTTCTTTGTAAATAAAGGTGTTGTGGTTAGTTCTTGTCTGCATAGCGCAGAGATCGTTGGCCCATCCACGCAGTTTGTTCGCTTAGCTAAAAAATCATTTCAATTTATAAATTAATAATATTTTTTTATAGAAAACTAGTTGTCTATAGTATTTTGGTTTATAAACTGACTTATAAGTTCTACCTAACATGACAATGTATGCATGTGGGAGATGCATTAACCAGAAATTAGGGTGGATAACTGGGCGTTTCTGATTGGATAATTGGCACGGTACATGCTCTCAAAAGTGGTCTGACCCGTACTGTAGACAGAGCATCTGACAAGGAAATTGCAACGTTCGCAAATCACACCTATAAACATGGTTCGCAAATCACATCTATAAACACGATTAGGGTAAAATACGTGCGGCAAAGAGCCGATGAAGTCGATCAGCCGATCGAGAGGCCGAGAACTCATCAATGGTTGCTCAAGTGCTCATGCAAGAAGCACGCAGGCCAAGGTAGAGTAAACGGCTGGGCATTTCCCCTATTTAACTAGTCGCAAACAGTCAATCAGGCAGCACAGCCTACAGCAAACTCAAGCATTTTATCAGCGAACTGATCGGTTCTTATATATATAGAAGCACACCTTCATTTCATAGAGTAGAGATAAAGATTTTTACAAACCAAGCTACTCCATTACGACTACGGAACTAAAGCACTCGACTCGACCTCACTCCTCGACCATTATTACCTGCATTCTGTCATTGCAACTCCAACCTAGCATAGCTAATTGGTGGGTCCGAGTCCGATCAATTGCTCATGGGGCAGGAAGGATGCGGGGGCGATCATCATGGGACGGCCGCCGCCGCCGGAGCGGGGTACATGGGCACGTACTTGCCGTCGGCATCGGTAGAGAGGGACCTGTCCCAAATCCTCAGGATCTGCACCGGCACGACGCTGCGAAACCTGTAATCAGAGGTGTACCTGATCCTCACCTCCCGCGGGATCTCCCTCGGGTGCTCCATCTGGACGACGACGCGGACCGGGGACAGGTCCGGCGCGTCGAAGCAGGCGGGGTCGACCTCCCGCAGATGCCCGAAGCCGCCGCAGCTCCTCCGGATGTCCTCCAGGTTCCGCAGCTCCTTGGGGTAGCGGAGCAGCGCGACGTGCGCGAGGCAGTCGAGCGGGGTGCGGCGGACGTCGCTGGTCTCCCCCCTTGCGCACCAGACGCACCGAGGCGCCGCCGCCGCCGCCGTCGCCGTCCAGCGCGAAGGGCTGCTTCTCCATGGCCGCCTCGCGGTCCTCGGGCGTGGCGAAGCGGACCGTCCGGTCGGAGCCGTGGGCGCCGGGCGAGTGGAGCTCGAAGCGCGCGCGCGGGGCCGCGGCGTGGATGGCGCGGCGGATGACGGGCGCCGGGTCCGTTTTGCACGCCGCCTCGGCGGGGTGATGTACGCGTACGCGAAGCAGCGGCCGAAGTTCCGCATCTCCGGGGACAGCGCGGGGAGGGTTACGTACACCTTCTCCGGGCGCGTCGTGCGGCGCTCCTGCCCGGGGTCACGGCGCGGACCGCGGTGGCCGGGATCGGGCGGTCGTCGCCGGACTGGAGCACGTTGAGGAAGTCCGGGCGGCCCGGGACGTCGACCGCCCCGCCTCCGGCGCCAGGGAGGAGAGGTGAGCGCTGCCGCTGCCGCTGCCTGGCTGCATGTCGCAGTTGTCGTCCACACCCACGGGGCACGGCCCGCCGAGACGACGAATGCTATACTGCTGATTGGGTGGATGGAGAAGAGAGATTGAGAACTAGGGTTGCATCCTTCGTCTCCCCTAGGAGTCAGGCCGATGGTGGCCACTTTAATAAGCACCTTCGGAATGAATCGCGGATGGACTTCAATGGTACAGTAGGTGGGCGAGATCAGTGGAGGAGTTAAGGCCGGCTGGCTGCATGCCATGCAACGGCGGCGGCACCGCCGCACCTTTGCCGGTGAGCAGCAGCGAACGCAGCGGAGATTGCGGCCAAACAAACGGCTCAATGCACCCTGATGCCTGACCGACCCCATTGGGCAGAAGATCGGCGTCGGAGTGCCTTGGGAGTCGACGTGACTCGAGACTCGTGAGGTTTAAATGAGGCTTGGACTTGGAGTGGAGTAGTGGACTAGTGGCCACGTAGGATAGGAATGAGCGGAAAATTTCCTCTTTCATTTTTTTTATACGAAAGTAGGATCGGATTAAAAGAAACCTGAATTAGAAATAGAACCCAATTATGTGAACATATAAAATCTGATAAATACGGACGGATAAACAGAAAAAAGTTTGTAAAAGAGGATTTTATTAAATTTTTAAACGCATTACATTGAGATGATACAAGGTCTTGAAAATTTGTTTGATAGAAAGCACACAGTGAAAGCTAAATAAAAGAGTGAGTAAGAGTGAGCCACGCGCATTCCAGTAATTATCAATCTACAGACTAGAAAGTCACCCATGACCCATATGCCGTAGAGAAAACCTTGCCATCTGTGCCAATTACCGCGAATTCGTTAGAACCAAATCCTTTGTATCCGGTTTTTAGAGGATAGCCCAAGTACGAAACTAATGAATGGCTAAGAAGATAACCTACAATGAACATGAATATTTTCTCTTTTAAAAAACCATATCATTCCTACATAACCAAATTGACAATAGGTGGCAGCAACGCCTAGTAAAACTTACTAATCCCTTGAACCCAATTGACAAACATATCTGACACCCTATAAGGTTTAGCTAAGCCTAAGCCCACCTGAATTATTGACCAGATGGTTCGGGCGAAAACGACAACGAAAGAACAAGTGTCTAATTGTCTCTTTCTTTTTGATAAAAACAACATGTTTTGCTACCCTGCCAATTACATTTTGCTAAATTATTTTTGTACAAGCACAACTCCTCTATGTAGATACCATCAAAAAAATCTTGACCTTTAAAGAGGCTTTCATTTTTCATAAGCATTTATTTAAATTGGGCACCTCTAAATGGATTAGGGTATATGATATGATTTCACCAAGAGTTGTTCATTTGGAGCTAAATTCTAGTTAAATACATCAAAGTCATGTCCTAAAGTGATGTTAGCTATGGGGCCAATTAGATCACTGCGCCAAGAAAGATTAGATGGAGATGTGTTGAGGACTTTTTGCTACGGTAACATGCTTAGGTCTAGTTATGTTGTAGAGACAAGGATACTATTCTCGAAAAGTTGTACTACCCAACCACTTATCCTCCTAAAATCGAACTTATGATCTATTTTTCATAATAAAGGACTCGAAACTAAAGAAATCATGCTTAGCCTTCATGAGGCCAGACTAGAAATGTGAGTCCTAGTTTTGAATCAACCTATGCTAAAAAGCCGAGAACCAAGGTACTTATTTTGAAACAATTGTTGCCACGTGCCATTTAATACGAGAAGCTTGATGCTGTGATGCCTGATGACGCCTCGCCTCCCTCCACCGCTCCACGGCTCCACCTGACCGACCCCCATGGCTTGGCGAGTTGGGCAGAAGATCAGCGTCGGAGTGCATTTGGAGTTGACGTGACTCGAGACTGATGGGGGTGTTTGGATCCTGGCTTTTTTTTTATGTAGTTTTGGTACTAACGTTATTTTTTATTTGTATCTAGCGTTTTTTACACTCTTTGTACAAAAATTTTGAACAGTTTTTTTACTAATCCTGTTTTTCTTGTTGTATCCTGTCTTGGTAGGCAGTCCTCATGCCTTGTTCGTTTCAGAAAAGAAATTTCATCACGCAGAGTGGGGCATCCATATTACAACCTCTAAAGCATTTTGTGAAGGTACAGTTTTCAAATTCAGAGCATTTCAGTTTTATTGCTTAACTAAAAAGAGCACTTTAAATGGTGATCAATAGTACTTACTCCCTCCATTCAAAATTATAAGAAGTTTTGGCTTTCTTAGATATATAGTTTTTCTATGCACTATATCCAGATATATATAAAAATAATATATCTAGAAAAATCAGAATGCCAGTAATTTAGAACGGAGGGTCATTTTAGTAGGATTCTTAAGCACTAGGTTACCTTGCTATTGAAAACCTATGATTCAATTTCAAACAGCTGGCTTTGAATTCCTGCAAGCATGTACAGTGCCTACAGAAAATTTAGCTGAACACAACCCACGCCATACAATGGGATTATGGGAAGAATGGCACAGTTATCCGTAGCCCTTGTGCTTCCTAGCTTTATTTATTTAGACTTTGTAAATTCATAAATACACATCTCACTATATGATTGTGAAGCCAGCATACAGAATTACAGAGGACACATGCCTCTCAAGTCATCATATTTATTCGCCAGTGCCTGGGATGGCCGAGGAACATGATGCCGGAACCCATCTCAACCCGACGGCATCACAAAGAATTCGGTGTACACAATTTCAGGAGCATTCGGCATGCCACACTAGCTACACTGCCTTGATTGGGGTCCTGGGGCTTGAAGGAATGCCGCCAAACCTGTTGACCAGGGCCTTGAAACAAGGGTACGAAATGGCGTACAGCACGACCAGTACAAATGGTGCCGCAATAATCCAACCCAGCATCTGTTTGTCAGAAATAGCAGTAGTCTTATGTCAATGTTGCAGCAAAGCAAGAATAAACCAGTGCTCCTATCCAATGAATCAGCAGGACTGATTGCAGAAAAGGCTGTTCACTAACCGCATGGACGATGCTCATTAGCACATCCTTTGAGGCATGACCAGTGATAACATTCTTCAATGCGTCAGCCGTCAAGGGAAAGTGCCCACTGCCAGTGACGGCTTCCCCCAAACGCAAGAAAGGGACGATCAAGCTGCAGAAAAAGGGATCAGCAATTAGGAGAGCCAAACATATTGAAACTCATCAGGTAGCTGCAAATGAATTAAAAACATGTGGATTAGAAGCCTACACCACTGCTATACAGTTTAGTTATTCATATCAAAAGCATGTCTCAGTTGAATTGTAAAGCAAAATGAAGCAGATCATTGATGCAGGGCAGAATTTAACAATATATTCAGTTACTCAATCGAGCCTGCAAAATCCTTACACCCATAAACGTGATAGTAATAACTGATTTCAGCTGTGTGACAGTGCAGATACAATTATGCAAGATTGTTTCTTGACAGTCACTAGCATACTACTAGAATCCAAGCTTGATCTATGCAAATGACCTCACAGAGACTTGAGACCTTCGTAGGAAATCAGGTATGGATTTGGCCACAGGAGATTGAAATTGTGTACCTTAGCTCAAGTGGAGTGGCGGCCAAATTTAGAACCATAACGGTAACAGCATTGCAACGACTTCCCAACATTGCTACAGCAACAGCGCCAAGAATAACAGTGGTCCCTGGAATCACAACAAGGATAAGTGATGATCCGTTGAGGAACATATGGCTGCATCGCCAATTGATATAATGGTTACTCTTACTCATTACAGAGCGACATAGATATAATGCAGGATTGGTGATTAAGCATGACCGCCAGATTGGTTTGCAGGCACGATTGTGTATGACTCCCATTGAAATTTTGGGAAACTTTTAGTCGATTTAATTTATGTTTGTACTTAGCCAGAGCAAAAAAGGGGGTTTTTCCTTTTTGTCCTCCCAATCTCCCATACAGGTTACAACCAACAAACATGATGGTTGGGATGAATCAAGAACCAGGAGACACTTGACAGAATACCAACAGTAAATCACTGAAACTTGACAGAGTAAGAATGATTCATGCCTTCCAAAACAAAAGAGAAGAATAGAAAAGATGGGTCATGTGTTTAGTTGCATGATAAGAAAGTGGGATAATGAAATGCATAAACTAGGGAGCTCCTTACCGCATATTGGAAAGATCCCAATCGTGATACCAAGGGCAGCAGAGAAGGCCAGTTGCTTTGGTTCTGCTCCCCTGCACGGCATTCCAACAGAAGGTTGTCAACGACCTCAAGAGTCAAGAAGAATCAGGGTACTGCCAAAATCTTGGCCTGAAATGCTCCTCCGTGGGACGCATTAACTATTATTATGACTGAAATGAAGCGATTGGGAGAAGAAGGGCAGCAGATGGGGAAAAGAGTGGGCGGTACCTTCTGATGACCTGCAGAACGGGATCAACAATCCTGGCCTGGAGCCATGGCAGGACGCCAGTCCTGGTGAGAAGAGAGCCCATTCAATTAAGCCGGGGGCATGCCCTGGTTGGTGGTGGAGTTGAAGGGAGCAGTAAGGACATTGGTGCACACATGCACAACCAAATATAATTTTTTTGCAAAAAGAAAATCTTAGTCAGTAGGCGAAACACACTTGTAAAATCGGCTCAGATCCGAACACAAATAGCCAAACAGCAGGAAGGGGAGAGGAGGGGATGCCGCATACCTGGTGGGAGCTCGTCGCCTCGCCGGCGAAGGACCCGACGACGACCTGGGCAGGGTGGCAGCGGCGGTGGCCCAGTTGTGGCACGAGAGTGAACAGGAGAAGACAGAGAGAGCAGAGGCTAAGGACCCTTTGGTGCTCGTGATCGAGCTCCGACGAGGGACGGGCGGGAGATGGAAGGACGAGAGGACCGGAATGGAGGAGGACGCCCAGGAAGCTGGATCTGGCGGGCCTCCCTCCGTCGTGGCAAGCAAAAGTTGCGGGCGAAGCAACGTCAGGTGGAGTGCAAATCGCCGAATCCTGCAGCTGCAGGCAAACTAATTTCTTTTGGTTAGTGAAAAAAAAATAAACAAAGACACCAATAAAAATGGGCTTGGACTTTGGACGCCACACCACCCACCGGCCATTCTTGCTTGTCAACCAACGGGCGACACGTGTAACTTTTTCAACAGTATTTGTACGATTGCGACTTTTATAGTACGAGTATTGTTCATCATTAATGTTTACTCCCTCCGTCCCATAAAAACCACAATCTTTGACTTTTTAATCATCGCGATTTGACCATTCGTCTTTATTTAAATTTTTTTATATAAATATTATATATCTTGTTATAACTTATTTTATTGTTAGAGATACTTTTTATAATTATTCATTTATTTTATAATATACATAAGTTTTTTAAATAAGACGGATGGTCAAACTCGATGATTAAAAAAGTCAAAGATTACGCTTTTTTATGAGACGGAGGGAGTAGATTTTTTCTATTTAAGAAGACACTTCTGAAACATGGGGACTGGACTTACCTCATTTTCGACAAGTACATTTTGGTTAGCATTAAGTGCATGTTCGACTTACTTCTTGTGTTCCTTTTTAAATATTGTTCTAGAGTGGAACGTTTTTAGCTTCGATCAAATACTCACATTCGAATAAATAAATTTATTGCGTTGTCTTAAATAAAAAATTTTAAAATTTAACTAAATTTCTAAAAAATCTCAAAACATTTATGACATCAAATCAATATAATTAGATATACCATAGAGCATATTTTCATAATACACTTATCTTATGTCATAGATGGTATTGCTTTTATGTACAAGTTAGTCAAATTTAAGATAGTTTGACTTGTACGAGTTATAGGGATTGTGATTTATTTATACAAGGCTACTAATATTTATGCTGCATAATAAATACTATTTAGATTCATCATTAAATATTTATTTTGCATATATGTGAATGCTACAGGTATTTTTTTTTTTCTATAAATCTAGTCAAATTTAAAAAAAAAAATGCAGACGGAGACACGGAGTGCATAAGAGGATCTTCAAAAGTTTTCAAACTTCACTCAATCTAACTTTTGGCAAGATTAAAAAAAACTGCTACTCAACAACTCCTAATCTTTCCACATTTGAGAAACACAATCCAATCGCATGGACAGATATACGGGCGTATGCATCCACCAATCTGAAGATGAAAGCAAGTATACATCACAACGAATAGCATCATCAGCTCTCTTCTCTTCAAAGACTAAAAACAGCTGAAGTGTAGTTTGCGTCATACAGTTGCCGACTTCTCTGAAGACGACTGGTTAGCTCTCTTCATCCACAACAATGGTTGCGCCTGAGCCAACTCCAAGCTCCATCAGGGAGGCCGTGTCCTCCTCCAGAAGTTGTGGTAGAGGACATCCCTGTTCCAGGTAATGCAGTAATCATCATACACGACTTTATGCATGAAAGGTACAGCTCCAGATCTTATCGATAGGTATATGAGACAATAATCATAATACATGATACAGTTACAATGCATACCTCTTCTTCAACAAACAGTCTCACTTTTATGTCCTTCAGTTTAAAGAAGCTTTCGCACAAAGATTTCAACTTCCCGACCTGTAACACATATGAGTCTGAACATTATCTCATCTAGATACATGGAAGAAACAAACAAGGGTCCTTGAATTACTAGGCACAACAACTTTTACTAGTTCCCAGCAGTCGAATTAGCATATCAATTATTGTTGCTAAGAGATAGCTCAGATAAATATCAGGAAACCATGTCCCACCGTCATTGCACTGCAATATACAACTAGAACCTCCCAAAAGAATGCAAACAACAACCCGATAAAAAAGGATAGCTATGTAGTACCAACAAGTACTCACAGTTGTCGTAGCAGGCAGTTTCTTTGTCAGTGGTTGCTTTTCACCCATTGATGGCCCCACACATTTCAATGTAACACCTGCGTGCAACGTACAAAACCACCAGTTCTTTCAGCTAATCCATCAACTGCGGCCTTGTTCAGTTCGCAAAAAACTTGCATTCGAACTCCTGTAGCACTTTCGTTTGTATTTGGCAAATATTGTCCAATCGTGCACCAACTAGGCTCAAAAGATTCATCTCGTGATTTACAACTAAACTGTGTAATTAGCTATTTTTTTTTACTTATATTTAGTGCTCCATACATGCGGTTAGAAATTGATGTGATGGAGAGAGAGTGGAAAAACTTGCAACTTTCATTCCAACTGAACAAGGCCGCGTAAATTTTGTCAACATTAAAGTTCAAGATCAGTACTTATAAGCCCAGAAGCCATCTTTTGTGGCCCCGATGTGCTTGAAGTTGGCTTCTCATCTTCAATACCATGAAAGGACTTCAGTTCAGCAAATCTGCATCAAGTTTTATCTACGTCTATAAGTATCATTAACAACCTTACCACTAGTGATGCGACTATCAAGTACATGTCAGAAGTGAATAAAACCGATTGGATGAAAGCTAGCCATAAAACCCTTAATTATTCTGCATTGCATATCCCATAGGCTATTCATGCCAGCTGCACTTCTCATGGTTAGAGATAATCACTGCATTAGCATGACCACGACATCATTAATGTAGATTCCATTGAATATTGCATGGATGTGTTATGTCATGGCTAATGATGGTCTTCAGCGCAATAACTAAATTTGACCATTTAGCAACAGATTAAGGGTCGCAAAAAAACACGCCACACAATGATGCCAAACGAAAGTTTCTTGCAACGTAACTGATGATGGAAGCTAGGCAAATGCCACCTCAACATGAAGGCGAAGGCCCATTTGTTAACCCCCCCCGAGTTGAGTGCTGCTCAGTCTGATCTATCCCTCTCACATCCAATAGTCAGGCTTGGGCATCAGAGGTGTGGCAGGGGTCAGGTAGATTAAGACCCACTGATCCACTGGAGACATAGCTCGGGGTGTATGATTTGCTGGTGCTTCTGCTCTTCAGGAGCTCATCCTGAGGTCGCTTGCCCGAAGGCCTTAGTGGCCTAGTATGGCAAGTTGGTTATTATCAGGTTTCTTTTTGCAATGGTGCATATGTAGTGTGAATAGGTATGTTGGGAACATGGTTTTTGAGGCGTTGCGGCGTCCTGTGGCGTTGGGGGTACTTCACACCGCCTAGGCGCCTTCTAGGCGATGCCTAGGCGATATGGCCTAACTACAACCTTGTGGCATCCTGCGGCGCCTGGGGTACTCCACAACGCCTAGGCGACGCCTCAAAAGCCATGGTTGGGAAGGTTTTTTAAAACAAAGAACTGAATGCCATGTCGTGTTAGCATATACATTTTAAAAACCTAAGAATGAGATAAATGTCACAGACTTACCTAGGATGCAGCCGTTTGATCTCTTCTGGGTAATCTGATGCTATTTTTCCCATAACAAGGCGGACATATCTACAATGAAATTGCTTGTATCAGAATTGCAGTGTTTGACTTCAAGAAAGGCAATTTAAGGGTCTTTTTCTTATCTTTTTTTTTTTTAAAAAAAAAACCCGAAAAAAAGAATATAGTAGCATTTCCTCAGAGAACCATAAGAAAACTAAAAAAAAACATTTTAAAATTTTCATTAATATTAATACTGATCTGATATCCTAAATAGCCTTGACTGGCCATACCACAAAGAAACCTCATATGGTCATATACTAGTTGGAATGATTTACAGATACAAAGGATCAACTGACCGTATTTCAGATTCCCTCCGTTCACGTGGGGTGATCTAGACATGGCAAGAAGGATTAAGAATGTCATATATCTGTACAACATATTATACATTCTAAAAGAACATCCAGGGAGTTGGCATAAACCTCACTGCCATTTAGTATTCCAATTTTCCCAAGTCGAGCAACAAGCACAAAACGAGGAGCACCACCCTTGGCAGGATCTGCTATAGGATTATCTGAAAGCCTGACATCCTTCAAAAAATTAGAGATCAGTATGGTCATACCAATGTATTACAGATCAGCAACAAGATTCCAAAAAACAAGTGTAATTCAATGAAACCAGCTCACCCTTAAACTTGGGAATAGGTTAAGTGAATCCACTGAAGAAAAGTCATCTATGTCATTAGATCCTGGTGAACTTAAAAAACATCAATATTAGCACAGTGTCTTCAGTTTTCACTTCCATTTGAAAGGCAGAAGCACTAGTGCAGCACTAAAGTTAAACAGAATCATGCTCGAATCTTGGGTTCTATATATGGCAAAGACAACAAAATCTACCCCACACAGACAGAAGCATATACCTAACAAAAGAACTTGCAAATTTTCAAACGGCACAGCAGCTGCATCATCTGGTGAAAGATTAGATGGATACTTCACATGCTTTAACCTATTTTTGTTCAAATGGAGTTGTTCCAAACTGGAGAAACAAGGGAGAGAGATGGTAAATATTCACAGTACCCAAATCAAATGCAGAAGTATCAATCAATTTAAGGGCGCAAACATTACTATTTCCATTTTTACCTTCTTAAGTAAGAAAGTTTCACAATTTCATCCCATGAATCAATGTGATTATCTTCTAAATTTAGGGAAGCGTACTGAAACCTTGTACAAACTTTCCATTTGGGGTCTAGATAAGAAAGCGAGATACAGTTAGATGTACCAAAAAAAAAATCATATTTGTAATGTTGTTGTACACCTTGCTGAAGCAAGAAAAACATGCACTCGAAATATTGCAAAGAACAATCCAAAAACAGCTAGGTGCGTTCTCTATTATCTGGATGAACATGGAAGCTGCAGTATAAGAAGAAAAGACTAACCATGATCATATTGAGCCTGTTTGACATCAGGTGGAGTTCACTTATACATGAAACGGAAACTTTAATCTTTTCAACCTGTTATAAAGAAGTTAAAATGAATTCACAGTGTGATTGGCAATGACTAACAACAAAAGCTTCAAAGTGACAGCACTTGGGTATACCAGTTCCCATGTTACACCACAGTTGTTGAGAACAAGAATTCTGATATTCTCGAGCATTGGAGTTTCTACAACATCATTCTCCATGGTATTGTTTGTCAAATTAAGAACTTCCAGGGATGTCAGTGCTTGACAAAGAGAGGATATATCCTGAAAGGGAACCAAAATGTTTAGACACACAGCAAACGAATAAACAGTTAAACACAGAAGGACAGGGGATATGCTGCAAAAATTTGGTAGCACCACCAACACTGTTTCTCTTGTTGCTTTGATGTTTATATATAGGCAATTAGCCATGGCAATTGTAAGTAGAGAAACTGAAATAACAAGGATAGTTCTGTGGGAATTCTTACTTTCCACTGTGAGAATAGATTTCCAGTTAAGTCAAGAAGCCTGAGATCTGAAACATGAAAAACAGCTGTCAGAACAAATGGAAGTCCCTGAAGAAACAAATGGTAGCAGAACCATCTGCTCCAATTGCTACAGACATGATGGCTTATTTGCAATAGAAACAAGTAGTAAAATGGAAAGATGATGATAATTCATGACAGTATTTACTTGGAACCAAACTCTTCAGTTCATCCGACGCTCCGATTGAGCTCACTCCCATGTACGAAACAGATGCACTGGTCAACTCATTGAAGTTGTTGAGCTTCTCCTGAACTTTGTCTGTGCCAACAAATTCAACCGAGACACGCTTCTGGCTCGTCGAGAAGACATACATCTCATCTGAACACAGTGCGGCCAAGCATGTAATCAGCGCCATTACAAAGGAAATTCAACAGATTGCGATGATATCTGCATAAATATTTCTACTCCTTTGCTGAAAGGAGGTGAGCACTGCCGGATCGAAGGAAATGTGGATGCAGTGAATTCAGGGGAGGCGTCGGTCGGCACGCACTGCACTAACCCTGTTCCTCCTTGGTGAAGTCCTGAACGCGGTAGCGTAGGCGGAGCGCGTCCGGGAGCGAGATCCCTCCGCTGAGCGCGGTGGGGCGCGCGAAGGAGGCGGAGCACTCTCCCGCGGCGACAAAGTATCGGCGGCCGGCGAGCGAGCCGTCGTGCCGGCCGCCAGCGCCATCGTCCCAGTCGACGCCGACCCAGTCTCCGGCGTGGCCCTCTACGGGGCCCAGGTACCGCACCGTGCCTACGCGGCGGGGGTCGCCGGCGGCGTGCACGCGCTGGCCCAGGCGGAAGGAGGCGGCGGCGCTGGACATGACTGGACGGTGGTGGCTGGTGGGCAACTGGGCATCTGGCCGTCGGTAATTCGTGACAGCTGTTTTTTTTAGGAAATCGTGAGAGGAGTAATTGATGACTGATGCGTTAAAGCCCATTGGGCTTGACCCAACTGTGCTTGTTCGGTCCAAACTAACAGATGGAATTCGTCGAATGCCAGTGGGCTGGTGATTCTGAATCTGATTCCTCCTTAACCCTGGGAATCCAATTCCCCCAGCACCCGTCAACGCAGCACTGAGTTCTCTGTGATGGTGCCAGGGCCACTGCAATAGCTAAACCGGCCCTAACTTGGCGAATTTTCTTTATTTTTGCATCTTTTCGTTTCATTTGAATTTATATTTTTTCAGCAAAGAATTGCAAATCTATTCCTATACAGCCAGTTGGACTGGCAGTTTCCTGTTCATGTATGTATAAGACATATAGAAAGATATTGTACGAATTTGTAAATAAATGAGATGGAATCATGTATGAACTAGAAACGACGCGCGCGGCGTTGCCGCGCGTCCGTTTGTATTGGACCAGTGTATGCGTATGATTCGGCGATGGAAACATATATGCAATTTATTTCTACCAGTTTCTTTAATGAGAAAGTGGTGGCAAATATATAGATATGATGTAACAGTGACTCTAGTTTATTTAGGAACTTTCTTAGAGTTTCTTTGTAATTTGAAAAGCTTACCGTTTAATCTCATGTGTATGGAAACATATATGCAATTTATTTCTACCATTTTATTTAATGAGAAAGTGGTGGCAAATATATAGATATGATCTATAGTGACTGTAGTTTATTTAGAAATTTTCTCAGAATTTGTTTGTAATTTGAAAAGCTTAATCTACTGTATACGTTTCCCGTGTACCCCTAGTATTTTTATCGTCGTAGTGTATGAGGTGTGGGCCAGGTGCTGTGGCTTCTGCCTGCTGCCCTCCGATGTGGATCAGCTCCTGGTTCACGTGAACCAAGTTCATGGAACCCAGGGGGCGACGTGGCAATTCCCCATTGGGTGGAGCGACGTGTCCAGGGGGTTGGCATTGGATGCCATCGGTGGATGCATCCGGCTGCTTCCTGTCCTCTGTACGCTCGGTCAGAGCGAGAAAGAACGAGAGAGAAAGAGCAGGGAGGGAGGAAGAAAGAGAGCGGGAGAGAGATGGGAAGAGCAGGGTGGCGGTGAGCGCTGTGGCCGGTGTCGTCGTCCTCTTGCTGGACACAGAAAGAGAGACGGAAAGAAAAGGGAAGGGAGGGAGAGAAGGACGGAGGGAGGAGGAGAGCGGGGAGACGGAGATGGAGCGCACGGCGACGGCCTCGACACCAGCGATGGCTAGCTTCGTGGCGGTCACGGCAATGGCGAGGTCCGAGACGGCAGCAGCTTCGGTGAGCTTATCTCCGGCAGTGAGGCCAGCTGCAGGGCGTGTCCTTGGAGGTGGCGACGTGGTGGCCGCGCGGCCAGGCCACGTGGGGCCCGTGCTCACGCCCAGCAACGGCGGCGGTCGGGCTGCAGCCGGCCAGCGGACCTGGTCGCCCGCGCCAGGGCCACTGGGGCGCGCCCGCGCCGTCGCGCCGGCGTGCGCGCTCGTCCCCTGCCGCTGCACGGGGGGGTGGGGCGCTCGCGCCTTTGCGCCGCCACGACGACAGCGAATGGGCGGGGGCCCGTGCTGACCCCTCCAGCGCGCTCACCGGCGTCGCGGCAGCGGCGGCGGCCAGGCTGCCGCCGGCCAGCGGACCTGGTCGCCCACGCCAGGGCCAGTGGGGCGCGCCCGCGCCTTTGCGCCGCCACGAGAGCAGCCAGAGAGGGAGCTGCGCCGGCCTAGGAGGACGAGCGAGCGCCACCGGGGCAGAGGCCTTTCCCGCGTCGCGTGACGACTCGCGCGCTCGCCGGGATTGCTGCTGCTCGCGGCCTCCTGCTCGTCCGCACCCGTGAGGCCGGCGGCGGCGCGCCCGCGACACCGCGTGGCGGAGCTGCTCGCCGGAGACGAAGAGTAGCGAGGGTCGCTGGGTGGACTGCAGGTTGATTTCAGTAGAGCTCGAGGTTTTTTGTGCAAAAATAGATTAAAGGAGGCTTTGGACTGCTGGTTGATTCGTATGATGTTGGAGGGCTTTTTTGAAAAATGACCGGGTCTTGCCCGATCTCGGCCGTCCACTCGCACGATCCGACGGCCGAGAAATGGAGGCGACGTGGCCAGCTCCGTTGGCCAGAACTTGGCTCAGGATTAGATAGGTAGAGATTATGAAATATATAGAAAGCTACAGTACACGTGAACAATAATTGAGGTTCCTCTATGGACAATTTTCCAGTCAGTGTGAATGCCATCCTTGTCGACGACGACACAGTAACAGGAAAGTTAGTATTTTTTTTTTTTACCGTTCACACAGCCGACAAGATAACCCTTTTTTCCCTAACATTTCAAATGCATTTTCCTATTGTATTTGGATATTACAGATCTAACTGTCTGGAAGTTTTCTGTTGTGAAAGAACCTGGAGGGAAAATATTTTCTGTCAGTGCTCAATCAGGCAAATTTTATTTCCCTACTACTATCATCGTTTACGGTTTGTCCCTTACACTTATTCACGTGAACCGACATGAAAATTATTTTTTCTAATTTTACTGATGATATTTTTTTTTGTGAGATCCAGTTATTGTATTGCCTTTTTTGGAATTCCATTTTACAGTAGTTTTGTAGGTACCTTAAGCGACACAATCAATCCCACCTAATTAATAACTGGCCTTAAAGGAATCAAAGTCTATTTCAGTGTATGTTCTTTTTTTCCGTGAGGACACTTTCAGTACAACACGAAAACCTTGAGCGTTCCTCCTTTTCTGTTGTATTTATTCTCACCAGCAGTAGTGGTATACGTGATACTCCATAAAAAGAATACTACACTACATGTACATTATGCCCTACAAATTCCAGCCAAATCATCCAAATTGCTAATTCACTTCCCTAACCAAGAAAAGAAAAAGAATAATGACAACACAAAGCTACTCCTAGCATGTACCTCTGACATACGCTCTACAGCTGCGCCTCCAGGTCTATTTCATCATCTACCGGCCCTTCTTGCGCTGTCCACGCTATCGAAGTTGATGCCCGCGACGGACCGTCTTCATGGTTGACCTTCCCGTCACAACTCTCGTCGGCCGGCGGTCTGACGTCCACCTCGGCGCGGCAGACTGGGCATGTCGAGTGCTCCCTTAGCCACACGTCGACGCAGCCCAGGTGGAAGACGTGCTTGCACGAGGGCAGCCGCCGCGCCGCGTCCCCGTCCGCCATTGCGCTTAGACATACGGCACACTCGAGCTCCCACTCCTCCTCCTCTTCCTCCCTATCAGCATCCTCCTTCCGGTACACGAACTCAGGTAGCGCGGCAATGGCGTCGGCGTCAAGTCCCTTGGACTGTTTCTTCTCCGGTTCCGCGACGGCGGCGGCGGTAGCGACGGCAATGTCCCGGCCCGTGGACCGACGCACGAGGTACCATCGGATGGCACATAGAATGAGCAGGACGACGAGGAGGGACCCGAAGCTAATGCTGAGGATGGTGATGTAGGAGGTTGTGGTGCAGCAACCATGTGTGCCCACGGCGACGGTGGCGGCGGCGTCGTGGCGTGTGGAGGAGTAGAGCGGTCCGCCGACGGAAACCGAGATCGTGAAGCAGGACTGGTCCGCGGGGAGGCAGCTCGCGGTGCCTGGGGCCTGGACGACCGGCGTGCTCGGTGATGAAGGCAAAGGAGACGGCGGCGACGACGCAGATGGTTGCCGTGATGGCATTGCAGCAGGCACGGCGTGGGGTCAATAGAAGAGGCGGTGCATGCGCCCGCATTAGTTTGGAGCTTTTGAAGGTGTTGGTTGCATGCCATGGCTTGGCAGTGTAGGTGACGCGAGGGAAGTGCGGGCGAGAGGCAAGGCTCTTGGGGTGGGGAGGGAAGATGCAGTGACCGCCACGGCAACCCATTTGACAAGAATAGGATAGGTTGGTTGTGCGGACTACCTACTACTGGTCTTTTTCTTTCTCCATTTTCTAATTTATTTTAGTTTGGTTTTTGGTTTAATTTTACTTATTATTACTATTGTTCATCTAGCCTCTTGCATTTAGAGGCTGTTTGAATCATGGCCTACCAGGCATGTCGAGCCAGGCAAACAATCCTAATCCTAGGCGTTTAAAATTGGATGCTGGTGGTTGTACCTGGCCAGACAAATTTCCCGAGCAGCAATATGAACAGACCCTTATAAAACATTAAAAAAATTATTTTCTTGCACGTATCAGCTACAAGCTAAACTCCTGATTCCGCCGCCCGCCCTACAGAATTCTCAAATAGGTTCAACAAATCCATGTAGAGAAAACTGTAAACGTCAAGAAAATTTTGCAGTAGGTATCAGAAATAAAGGAGTTCACAGTCACAACATCACTAAAGAAGTGGTCATGATATACACACGCTTCTTACTTCTTGCACATTCTTTATATTTCATATAATAAATAAAAATGATGCTCAAAATTCCTGGTAGCCTTCACAAAGCAGTACAGCTGCAAGAGATAGGAAGTTAATCAAGGCAATGTAGTCCAAGATTAGAAGTACCTGAGTAAGTTACAAAGCTACAAGTGCAAAAGAAATGGCAAGCACACAATACTAACCATCTCCATAAATTTCACAATGAATCCAGGAAGGCAACTAGTAAGCACATGAGTTGCATGCCAAAAATGTCATGTATTCCTACAAATAGCAATGCAAGAATCACAGTAAGAATGCCATTGAACCGAGCTGACAGAAAAGGCATCATTGTCATTCCAGAATCCAGATTCGTGAGGGAGCAGTATCTCAAAAGCACAATCTAAATTGTCATAGCATCCCAACTGCATACTAATAAACCATCAATTAACAGAGAGGGAACCAGGATTAGCAACAGCACCCAATTGGACATCAACTGCTGACTGTTGTATTACCCTATTATTCAGATACTATTCTTAGCCAATAGTTTTGATTGACACGTTTTGTATCCGCCCGTTTCTGTTGAACCTGCTAAACATGGATGTCTGTTCTTCGTCTGCAGAATTCTATTTCTATGCAAAAAGGTTTGTGCAGAGCAGAAACACTGATAGTTATTTTTTCAATTTTCATATGAATTTTCTCCGTTTTAAGCTGAACTTCCCCTGCTCACAAGCAACCATGGGACTTAGCCAAACCAGAGTTTAAATTTGATACAGAGTAGCCGCTACTTTAATAATAAGCTTTACATTACAAGGGTTTTCTGGCGCGGGAAGCCGCCGCCGCCATCATCGTTGTACAGCTCCTGCACGCAGGCAGGCAGGCAGTGCCTAGTCGTCGTAATCAACCAAGAGAGATCATATCACAGTCACACACAAAACACGAGCCAGCGGCTCATCTCAAGGCTCAATTGCTCAAGGGGAGATTGATCTGGGGATGATGATGTCGCCGATGTTGTTGTGCCATGGGTCGGCGAGGTGGGTGGCGAGGTTCTCCAGCGGTCCGGTCCCCGGGTACGCCGACTGCTGCACGCAGAAGCCGACGAAGGCGAGCATGGCGAGGCGGCCGTTCTTGATCTCCTTGAGCTTGTACTCCTCGAACTTGACGGGGTCCTTGGAGAACCCGAGCGGGTCGAAGGCGCCGCCGGGGTACTTCTTCTTCTCTGGGTCCTTCTCCATGGTGCGCTGGTGCTCCGCGAACGCGATGGCCACGAACTCGATCACCAGGATGGTCGGCAGCGACCCCCACGGCACCGGGTTGCCCAGGTACGTGGCTTGCCCGCCGGGGATCGCCGCCCACTCCTGCGCCTTCACCCAGTTGCCCAGCCCCAGCGCCTCCGGCACCAGGATCCCCGGCACCGCCAGCATCGCCCACCGGCAGTGGTACACCTCCGACTCCTTGAACCGCTCGAAGTTCTCCGGCACCGTGGCCAGGCCCAGAGGGTCGAACCCGAAGTCCCTGCATAGATATATGTGTGTGTCACTCGTCAACCGTCAGAGACAGATCAGAGCACGCCGGCGCGCGCCGCCGCCGTTGTCCCGCTAGCTTGCTTACCCGGGTGACTTGCCATCGAGGTGGGCGGGGCGCGGCTGGCCGGGCATCCACTCGGCGGACATGGTGACGCGGCCGGAGGTGGTGGCGTTGGCGCAGAACGGCAGGCGGCCGGACCGGGACGACGGCGCCAGCAGGCTGGGCACGCCCACGGCGCTGCAGCTCCTCAGCCCGCTCGACGACGCCATCGCCATTGCTGCTTCCGCTGATTCTGGCTGGACTCTTGGTGAGGCAGAGAGGGAGAAGAACAAGTGGCGTTTGAGAACCGAGCAGAATCTGAGGAGGCTATTATTAAGAGCGCGAGCGGCCGGAGACGAAGCGGGATGGGGATATCCAAAACCGGCCGGCCATTGGCTGCAATATCTGTGTGCCAGCGCTCCATTGGGCCACGTAGGATCGAGATATCTCCGGCCAACCTGCCCACGTGGCAGGGCCCTTCAACGTCTTGCTGCCACTTTGGCGGAGCACTCATCGCCCTCTGGCCACCTATGGAAAGAATTCCATTTCATATCATGCTTTTACATCCGTACTTTGATATGTTAGCCAAAAAGTATTGAAATGAATGGCCCTCAAGATAAACCATGTCAGAATTGGATATGACACAAAAGTACTTATTCATGTGCCGGTTTGAGAATACATCATCAAGGTATAAGTGATTTTTGTTGCGAATTACACATTATGGACGGAAATACTTATACATGCACCGATGCACATAGACTCAAACTCAACCTCATGAAAACACTCCCTATCTTAGTGAGCACCAGTTGATAAACTCAATTACTCTTGTTAGCATCTTCAAAAGACTAAGCCGACATATCTTAAAATTGGTGAAGTTATCATAAGTGCCTCATTGTGTCTCATTGTCAACGGACATTATCTACCACTAAAAGAACATTGTCGTCAAATCATATAGTAAATCGGGAAAAATACGAGGACCCCGATCAAGTCGAAAACTTCCAACACGAGGAAGTCAACAACCTGAGTGACACTTGGTTTGCAAAGTTTAAGTGATTTGACTACTGTATAGACCAAAACTACGTCTTGTTCACAGAAAAAACCATATTAACCTTCTGCCCATGTGAAGGTTGTTAAATACTTTCAGCTAGATCTCCTTTTTTGACCGAATTCTACTAGATCTCCTTGAGATCAACTTTATTACACTACCAAACAAATAAATGCCACTAATTATAAAAAAGTTTTTGTTGTTGTTGAGTTGAATTGAAATATTTTTAAATTTGTAAAATATTAAAACATGGTTTTTTGCGTGCGCAGGGTCTATCACAAATATTAATTTGATATTTTTCACACAAGTACGCCTCCAGAGATTAAAACCCATGACCTCACATCTCATGCTAACATCCCTACCACACCATATAGTTACTTGTCTACGAATCTTGTATTTAATACTTCACTCCATAATAGTCTCAAATGAAAGGGTTTCAACTAATCGACATTTAACTCTTGGGCAATGGTCTAAAATTTTGACCCACATGATAAACTTGACTCGCGGGGTCGGCCATAGGTTGGGTTCATAGCAAGATAGGGAGATCTTGAATGACATATCTTATTAGTATTTAATACCTCACTCTAGAATAGTCTCAAATGAAAGGGTTTCAACTAATCGACATTTAACTCTTGGGCAATGGTCTAAAATTTAGACCCACATGATAAACTTGACTCGCGGGGACGGCCATAGGTTGGGTTCATAGCAAGATAGGGAGATCTTGAATGACATATCTTATTGACCTATTAAGGATCATGTGACCATCATAATAAGTTTCTAACATAACTTATACAGATATTGTGCTATGGGTGGTAGGGATAACCGGAAACGGGTCAAGGTTCAGCGGAGTGCGCTGAAGAGATGACACCTAAACATCTGATCCACACGGGAAGCGGTCCTGTCCTGTCTAAAAATGTGGTATAGGTTCAATGAAGCAATAAAAAATCACGTCAGAGGGACATCTTCTATTACAAGCTATTCATCAGCAACTCCTTAGTCCCCAGTCACCAAGTCATGCCTTCTCTGGTTTGCTCGGCTCTCTACTTAGCTTTCTGCCATAAATTTTAGAAAACAAACCCAAAAAAAGCTCCAACATGCTCTCCTAGGACATGTTTGGATGTAACAAGAAAGTGTATAGTTAATAAGCTAAATATGTGCAAAATCATATTTAGAGAAAAGAGGTATTGAGTAGCGTTTTTAAAACTACAAAAAGATTGCATCCAATGCGCGACAATTTTGGAAAACCAAAGTATTTTGCACAATCAAACTATTCTAAAAATATTTCACGTCTAAAACAGGGTCATTTGTGCGGTTGTGCCCCACACAGGAGATGCTGGGATCCTTTTTGCTGTTACCTCAAAGCAGCAAAGAGCTGGGAAACGATGCCACGCATTTATTCTAGCTCAAGAAAGTAATAAAATTCTTAACCGGTGAAGGTGCTGCAAGTGTGGAGATGGATCTATCAAACAATCTATCAACCACCATATATATGCTTATTAATGAGAACCTTACCATTGGATTAGCACTAGAGAACTGAGATTCAGCCAAGCCACGTCACCTCAACTCCAATGACATGGATCAACTTTATCCCTTGGGTGCCCGATGGCTGATGCCTGATAGTCTGCCCCTACCGGCATAAAAGACTTGTTTCAAGTTACCAGAGAGACAATATGATTTACATAATCATATATGATACGATAGCAATAATATTTTCTTATAAAGATTTTGAGAGCCATGGCGATAAGCTTTTTGGGACGAGTGACAACTAAGAAGGGAAAGAATGTTTTCAGATAATTTGATATTATTTTGATTGGCAATTGGGGTTCGTTGGCATGCATTTCTGCTCAATACAAAGTTAATTACTGACGGCTAGTTGCTTGGTGGACTGGGGATCATGATCTGAAAGACCCCATATATATAACTCATATGAATATGTGATTAGGTTTAGCAGATCACATCCTCAAGCCATTATATTGAATGCTACATAGGGCGTGAAATGCGCAAAGACAAACAAAGATGGCAACACTGCATTCCAATTTCTTTCTTTTTTTGATGATTTTTCTTTATTTATCTTGTTGGAGGGCAGTGGAAAACTGGAAATTCGTACGCAATCGCACGGAGTTGATACATAAAATTGATACCGATCGATCGGCAAGGCGGCCATTCTCATTCCTCAGCCATAAGCTACTACACGATGTTTCCCCGCGACATCGTCGTCATCGGCTCCGGCGGGCACAGCTTGGTGCACAAGCAGGCAAGGTAGTCCGCGCCGTGGGCGTCCCTATTGCAGAAGCCGGCCGTGTACCCTTCGTGTCTGCACGTCGCGACGCAGAGGGCTCTGCTATGGCAGTCGCCCTTGAACGTCTTGCTGCTGTCTATGGCGCACACGTCACCGGTTGCTGTGCCCAGGCCACCTATCGCGTCCGATCCAGTTCAAATGAAACATTATTACACCCATTTTTCTCTATTGTTTATAAGAAATCAAGCAACGCAAATAGCTTGAGATCTGTTCTGATCTGACCACGAACGTACGTATCGATTGTCAGAAGTAGCAGCATGAAGATCAAGGAAACTGTTGTTGCCATCTTGCAGGGCTTCAACACCATGGCTGATAGATTCATATTTTGAGCTCAATTCGATCAGAATTTGATTTTGTCGTCTAGAAAAACTCAAAATTTGCTAGGCCAGGTAGCTACTTGGTACTGTTGAGGCTGTTGTTGGTGCGTTGTACTTATATATATATATGCATCGATCAGAGAGAGGTGCCGCATGCGTGCTTGCATAGATAGGCAAGGTGGATCTTGAATGCCAGCTAAAGTGGAAGTGCATTATATTCATAATATCTTCTTCTATTTGCATCCATGCTCTCTGATTTACCAAAAGATTACTGGCATGTGCGTCTATTGTAGTCATTGAAATGAATGACCCTCAAGATAGACCATGTTAAAGTTGGACATTCAAGGTGTGCCATTTTGAGATTACCAGAATTATGTCTTAGTCATAGAAAAGAACCATATCAAGTTATCAACCATCGGGCTATGTGAAGGGTGTCAAAATACTAATGCTTTTGATGAACTTTATTACACTAGCTACCAAACATAGACTACTTTTAAACACGGTCAAAATCGATTTTAGTGTGGTTTTTGAAACTGCTTCCATGCCACTGATTGTAAATGTAAAAATGGAGCAGGGCAGTTGACTAGAAATTATTTTTAAAATATTAAAATATTAAATCGTGCCAAGTTTCTTTTTGTTGCGTGCACCACAGGATCTATCACTAGTAATATGACATTTTCACACAAGTACACCTCTAAAGATTGAAACCGATCACCTCATGTCCTGCGCTAGCATCCATACCGCCGAGAGAAGTATCACCTTGCTAAGTAAGTATACTTTGTCAGCCAAAAGCTCAAATGGATTAGGAATTCAAGACCTGAATATTAAAAATATTGTACTTCTTAGTAAATGGCTTTTCATGTGGCCTACAGCAAATGGGACCTAGAAGCAATTAGTTCAGAAAAAAGCGTTTAGCCTCTAAGCTTAGGTGAAACATGTTTTTTCTAAAAGTGGGGATTCACATTTTTGGGCTAGTTTAGGTGAAACATGTTTTTCTCGGTTTTAGATCATTCACAATCAAAGATGGTCCCAAGTAAGATTTTGGGGGGATAAGTAGTGGTTAGGAAACTCACGTATGAAGGAACAATATCTTTGCTTATATAACATTGCTAGACACAAGAAGAACTGTAGCTAAGATTTTTAGTACATCTCCTCTAAACACTTCATGGAGGCATGGTTTAATCGGACATAAATTAGTGGCCTGAAATGAATTTATTCCTCACATTGATAATATTAGACATACACAAGAGAATGGTGTGTTTCGCTATAACTTGGACCCAACAGGGCAATTCTCTGTAAAATCACACTATTCACCTCTAATTCACATAGAGGTTCCCAAAATTATTTGGAGGTTAAAGGCTCCACTAAAGATCAAAAATTTTCTTTGATATCTTTATAGAGGATTTTTTATTCTAACAAAAGATAATTTAGACAAACACAATTGGCAAGATAATGAAATGTTGCTTTTGTCACAAAAAATGAGAGAATTAGGCACATGTTCTTTGAATGTCACTTTGCACGTGTGGTTTGGAGCTGCATACATGTTGCTTTAATCCTCCCTCAACCTTGTAGTATCTCTCATATGTTTGGGAGTTGGCTTCGGAGGTTTGGGAGGGAGTTAAAACCTTATAGTTCTGCTATGGGTACAGTGGCAATTACTTGTTGGTCGCTTTTGTTATGCAGAAATGATTTGGTGTTTTGAAAAGAAACATGTTTATTCTCCTTTTCAAGTGGTACATTCGGTTATCTGTTAGCTGTGCACTTGGCTTATCCTCTAGAAGCTTACTTCACGGGCTTTAGTTGCAGCGGCATCACGGCAATTAGCACAAAAGGTCATTGCTTGTGTTTTTCTTCCAGGCACATGGGTGGCAATTTAGTCTTAGGATCCATAATTTTTAGAGTGCCATAATAATCCCTTATCTTTGTTTAGGCTGTGTACTTTTATGCAGAGGTCAAAAGCGGATTCACGATTATTCTATCAACTCGATGTAATTAATAATTGTGAATTAATAAAACCTTTCCTTTATCAAAAAGGGTATCGGCCTCTTTTTGCTCAAGGTTGATCTGATAGTTTCTTGTTCAGGCAGCTTCTTTTGGTAAATATATAGGTCAGTTGTCGCTTATATGATGTAAAGATGATCCTGGTGGATGGGAATGATATGATCTTTTGGCCTTTGATGTACAGTTTGTTTCTGTTGGTTGGGTTTGCTACTTTGATTTATGTGGTGCAACTTAGTATATATGTAGTTTTATCAAAAAAAAAAACTTAATATATGTAGTGCTTGAAATATTAGACCTATATATATGTCTGAACATTTTTCTTTGTGTTTTGTGGCCATCCAGCACTCGACTGCTACATGCTTCCAAAACAGGAGTAGATAGTAGGTTCTATTATTATTATTATCCTAGACCGGCATGCTGGTATGAATATATTGAAACACCATCTAACGAAAACACTCCTCAGGCATGCATGGTGCATCTGAGAATGCCATGCATGTGTATATATGCTTACGTTGCACATTCTACAGAGCACGCGCCGGCGCCGCTAGTGGCTCATCGGCGCACTTGAGGCAGAAGCACACGCCCTTATTGCATTCCCCGCCGCGGAAGCCATTGCCGACCGCTAGCACTCATCGCGGTAGTAACGGAGGCCGCGGCTTCCACGGCAGGCGTTGGGGTCCGGCGCCGGGAACTTCAGGCACCAGGCTTCCACACCGGCTTCTGCCCATCAAACATTTTCTTTTTTTACATGAGAAGGGCTGTCATGCATATTGGTAGTATAAATGCATGTACCAAGCATGTCAGCATGTGTTCTGTACTTCAGTACGAGCTTACCATGAGACAGGAAGGCTACCACAAGCAGTAGCAGGGCAGATGCAACATGATGTGATGGCAAGAATAGATTTTGAGAGCCATGGCGATAAGCTTTTTGGGACGAATGATGATTAAGAAGGGAAAGAATGTTTTCAAATAATTTGATATTATTTTGATTGGCAACTGGGGTTCGTTGGCATGCATTTCTGCTCAACAAAAGTTACTGACGGCTAGTTGCTTGGTGGAGTGCGGCACTAGTACACAAATGCTTTTTACAGGCGGTTGAAGACGCCACAACACTGGCGTTTTGGGCCGCCGCCTGTGCAAGAGGCCAGTGAAAATGTTGCAAATGTCATTTTCACTGGCGGTTAACATAAGAAACCGCCAGTGGAAATGGCATTTCCACAGGCGGTTTTTTTAGGTGAACCGCCTGTATTAATGTTTTCCCGCTCAAATTCATTTGAATTTTTAATTTTTTCAGTTGGCGCCCTCTCTGTCCCCTTCCTCCCTCCTCTCTGTCCCTCATCTTTCCCCCCTTCCCTCCCTCCTCTCTCCCCCCTCATCTTCCTCCCTTCTCCCCTCCTCATCTTTCTCTCTTACTATGATCAATGCAAAGACTATTTAATTATGACAAATACATCAAGAAAAAAGTAATTATACCATACAATACTTATATACATATATACATCATTAATAATTTAATTACATTATACATTGTTTACATCAAAATTATTTTCTCGGCCACCATGTGATAATAAAATTTACATTGGAGTGGAATCTAATAATCATTTCGACTTAATTTCAGGGCGCTAATGTCCCTTAGCGCTCGAACTCGGCCTCGCTAAGGGGCTTTCCGGATGGTGATATTTTCCCTCTGTAGGAATAATTTCTCTCAAGATAAATGAGCAGAGATCCTCAATTATTCCGTATAGAGTTAGGTCGTCGAAGGTTTCGGACTCCGCTTCTTGATACGCTGAAAAGAAAGTTGGTAAGCATTATATATATTGTCATGTGTCTAAGTAAATTTGCATTGTTAACAATATAAATACAAACGTTACTATTAGTGGTACCTTATTAGGGTTCTTGATGTACCGTCCGGCCGTTTTCATGAACTTCGCACGTGTAGAATCCGGCAGTGCAGCGAACCGATTGGTTGCTTGTGGTACTACATAAATTGCATAGAGTTATTTACTTGTAATAACATCTTATATATGTAACATGCATGATATTGATTCATAAATTTACGTACCGGCATTTGTGAAAAAATTTTATTTCCTCCCCCGCCATGGACTGGTCAAACACTCCACCTCTTAGTTTATAGAATCTCCAACATCTATGATCTCAAAAAGAATCGGTTTGCAACAATCTTAAACTCTCATCGATTAAAAGATGCATGCTACATTTTATCGACTTACCGTTCTCACGATGCTTTGGAATTTTGCATATCTTTGAGGTGGGTAGTCGGCGGAGTCAAAGACCAGCACCCTTCCGTCCCTAGGATAAATGAAGAAGCATATCCATTAATTATTTGCAAGCACGATCGAAACCGAGTTGTTATGCATTTATATAAACCGATACTTAAGGCGATGTATGTATATGAACCCATACTTACCTAAAGTTATAAGGGGCAACTACGCATTCCACGTGTTTGTCTTGGAGCAATGCATTGCCTATGTAGGTGGCGTATCTAGTCTCATGATCCTTCTCCAGATCTTTTATTCTCCTTTCTTTGTCTTTCTTTGATAACCCCTTCAATTTGTCGTTGTCGTCACCAATTCGGAAGGTGTGCTCATTCTCGCATATTTTTTTTTGGGGCTTAGGTACCCGGTCCGCTTGAATTCATTCTTGTTTGGTCGGGACCGTACACGAACTCATCTTGATCATATTGCATTCTGCAAGGCACAAGATAGAAGTCAATAATAATAAGCGAAAGTTCATGTTAGTATGAAAGGTACACTTACAATGCAAATAGCGTGACGAGCTGAGCGTCGAGCAGCTTAAGGTTCATCATCAACCATATGTCCTCAAAAGTAACGAAAGTCGTGTCTCGTTCTTATGAATGAAAGCATTTGGTGGTATATTTACTTGGATTGCGTCGATCCCGACTCGAGCCGCTTCGCATGTACCGATCATGAAGTCTTTTTATATCGGGCGGGAGCTTTTGGAGTCGTTCCCAACTCAGTAGAGGCCTGTCGGGTACATATTTATCAGGGACATTTTGATAGTCATCCCATGTTGGCCTCACTATCTTTAGTGCTCGGATCTTTGCTACTTCTACTTCCTTCTCTTGCTCAGCTAAGTCCACGGTAGTTGACTTGCGAGAAAGCAATCCCTTCAAAAACTTGGCGGTGCCGGTGTTTTCTTCTTCGGCTCGTATGGGGAAACCAATTTAGGAACAGAAAATTTTTCTCTTCTTGGTGGGTTTTTCTTGGGTCTTCTTTGGTGGCGGCGGTGGTGTCAAGGCGATGCTTCCATGTCTTGAGGTGGTGGGGACGAAGCGAGGCTCACGGACTGGTGTACTTGTTTGTGGTGGAGATCCTGCTTTGGTTTCGATGTTGACGGTAGGGTTCTTGAAGGATCGGCAGCGAGGGGGGATGATGGTGGGTTTGGATCCTATTGACGGTTGGGATCGGTCTTTGACTCTCGAGTTTACGGGGCGGGGCTTACGTGGAAGGTGGTGGTGGGTCAAGCTGGACATCTCTTCGAGGCCACGAGGGATGAAATTATTAATGGCTTTGTCCGAGTGTCTCAATACCCTCGGGACCAGAAATTTCTAGCATGTCATCCTCGTAGCACGGGGACGACCGTCACCACTTCTACCCCTGCGGTACTCTTTTGATATAGGTTTACCGTGGTAGTCACTTAGGGGGATCGCAAAGCACTGTGGCTACCTCCCTTGTGCGTTGATGCTTCATACCATATCGTATGAGCATTTTGCAAGGTGTCGGCCCATTGATGTCATCCGCGGGGTAGCGGTGTGTGTTTCCCGTAGACCCCACATTACTTGGAAAGGGAGCGGATTGAGCGGGCATGCCATGACTCATCTCCCGAGCTCTAGGCAAGGGTTGTCTTTGGAGCGAGCTGCATCGTGTGGGCCTTGTGTGCTCATCGCTGAGCAGAACCTTGCACTAGCTAACTTACGCACCGGTGTGGATCGGGATTTATTAGAAAGTCGACATCATGTTTTACGAACTGTTCCTTAGCCTTTTCCTCAAAAAATGCTGCATGTCTTCCTTATATTGATCGCGTTTCTTATACATGCCCACCCACTCCTCACCAAATCCTTCTTTCCATCCCATCTTGGAGGAGATGCCTCATTACACGGCCCGGGATGCTCGGGGTTGCCAGGTCAATACTCGGGATGTCTCTCTCCCTTCGTGGCTTGAGTTTCCCTTGTTTGACCTCCTTTGCTAGCTCCAACATCTTATCACCATTTTGTGATGTCTAAGGGGACGATTCACACGGTAGCGGTTTGTCTTGTTCCTCTACCTACGAGCCAATTTGCTGACCTCTCGCCAACTTCCTCGATAGCACGAAACCCCCTTGTTCTTTAGCTCCTCTTCCTACGCCCGCCATTTGAATTTGTTTCTTGTAACCACCGGTGCCAAGGTGATGGTGGTATTTGTTCTTCCTTGCTAGTCTTTGAAGCGACTTCACTCTTGGCTTTGGCGGTTGGGTCGTTCTTCTGCGCCTTGAATATCTCCCCACTGCGCTTGTGTGATCTTATACTTGCTCGTTGGGTCGTACCCATGCTTGAGAAACTTGGTATTCATCTCGGATCGCCCGATTACGGAATGATGTTGCAACCGCTTGAAAAAATACCCCTTCGCAAGTTTCTCATCCGTCCCCCGTAGGGAAAAACAAACCTTTCTATAAATTTATCCCACAGCTCTTTCCTTTTAGTTGCATCCATATTCTTCCACCTAGTGATTGTGATGTCAATTTATCCACGACCGGAAAACCAATTGCATTCCGTATCTTGGCGCCACCTCATCGGACACTAGAGGCTCTCCTTTTGGGCGATGCTAGAAACTATATATGTCTTCTCGGCCACTTGTTTGTTCCTCGGTCACCACGTTTTCGATCACTCTGTTTCCTTTTTCTTGATTTGGAGGTGGTTGTCTCGTCGTTTTTCGGTGCTTCGTCTTGAGGCACGTCTTCTTCTTCCGCGAGAAGTTCCCGCATTTGAGACATAACCTCCTGGCGGAAAGAATTCAAGAGTGTAAGGATCATTATGAGTATAATACTAAGAAGGGAAGTATTGGTTTTTATGTACTAAGTATACCTCATCATACGGATCATAATCTGGGTCTACACTTTTATCGCGTTGTCTATCTATGCTAGGGCATGGATCACTTGGTTACCGTCATCTTCCTCTTCTTCCAACATGTCACCATGGAAATCTTCTTCTTGTCCTTCTTCCGCTAGGGGGTGACTCAAGACGCTACTCTTCTTCTTCCGGAGGATTTACAGTTCTATGCATGGTAATAACTACGTTAGTTACTTTGATAGGGTTCGGACGTTATAAAAAGGGCAAGGCTTCTTAATGCCGTGAGACTCACCGTGCCTCGGGGGGTGTGTGAGTCTTAGTGGGTGACTTCACGCCGCTTTGCTCTTAAATCGATGGTCTTTAGATTTTGGAGACGTCATATTCTCGATAACTTCAAATATAACAAGACAATAATACTAAGTCATTAGCAATAAGTCATTAACACTAAGTCATTAAGTCAATACCACTAAGTCATTAAGCCTCGTACACTAAGTCACTAACACTAAGTCAATAACACTAAGTCATACGGAAAAAACACTAAGTCATTAAGTAAATACCACTAAGTCATTAAGCCTCGTACACTAAGTCAATAACACTAAGTCAATAACACTAAGTCACAAAGTATAATCTTTGCTATACACTTGCTATTTAATATAACATTTCATAAAGAATATTACATAAAATAATCTTTGCTATGCACTTGCTATTTAATATAACATACAATAAAGAAAATTGCTATACACTAAGTTGTTATTTAATATAACATTTCATAAAGAATATTACATAAAATAATCTTTGCTATAACACTAAGTCACTAACACTAGTCATTAGAAAATAACACTTAGGAAATAACACTAAGTCATAAACACTATAACACTAAGTCATTAACACTAAGCCACTAACACTAAGTCACTAACACTAAGTCACTAACACTAAGTCATAAGGAAATAACACTAAGTCATTATGAAAAAACACTAAATCATTATGAAATAACACTAAGTCATTACGAAATAACACTAAGTCATTATGAAAAAACACTAAGTCATTAGAAGATATGTACCTGTGATATGGCGTGGAGGAGAGACTTAATCTAGGGCGGCGGGGAACGATGAGAAGACGGTGGCACGATGATGATTTGGCGGGTCTCGTGACGGTGGATCGCCAATCAATAGAACACAAGTTGTAATTAAAGAACTATAATTAACATAAACCCTAATTACAAGAGCGAGGATATAATTTACCGTCATAATTCAGTAAATAGAATTACTAGTGCTTAGCACATGTCATTAATACAATTATAAATTGAAATATGTAATAATTGATATAATTAATACAATTACTATTTACTAATTTGACTAATTAATGGTATTAGTTAATACAATTAATACAATAAATATTTACTAATATTACTAATTACTACAATTATTACTTTTAGTATTACTTAATAGTATTACTAATTAATACATAAAAAAAAAAAAAAAAAGGACACCTTTGGACCCATTGGAGGGCCCAACGGTGGCCCAAAGACAACGCGAGGCCCATTGGAGGCCCAAGGCAAGCCCCCCGCCGTTGCCGTTGCCTAGCGCCCGCTCCTACGCGCGCTTCTCCACCCCGCTGCTGGACGAGGTGGCTCACCGACGTCGATGGCGGCCGGACGTCGGTAGCGGCCGGACGTCGATGGCGGGCGGCCCTGCTCGTTGGAGAAGAAGGCGGAGGCGGAGAGCTTCGTTGGAGAAGGCGGAGGCGGAGAGCTTCGGTTGCGCTGGAGGGGCTCGGTGGCGGAGGCGCTTCGGTCTTTGGCGGCGGAGCAGATCGCCTTTGAATTTTGGCAGCTTTGCCGGCGCGCCTTGAATGAAATCGCGCCCACCGTATGTTGAAATTTTCCAAGTCCCGCTTGTGTATATATATAAAACCATTAGCACAGGCGGTTCCACTAAGACCACCGCCAGTGGAAATCATTTCCACTGGCGGTTCACTAGGAGCACCGCCAGTGGAAATCGTTTCCACTGGCGGAGGTCTTAGTTAACCGCCAGTGGAAATGTATTTCACCGGCGGTGCTCTTAGTGGAACCATGATGAAATTTATTTTAGGGTTTTATTGTTTTCTTCTGTTCTTATATAAGATATTTCATATCATATATAAGAAAAGGATTAAAAGGCTAATTGTTTTAGGTTATTTAATTTAGGTTATTTTATTTAGGATATTTATTGAGGATATTTTATGTAGGCTAAATTTTTTAGTATATTTCTTTTAGTTACTTTTTTTAGGTTAACTCTTTTAGTATATTCCTTTTAGGTTAATTCTTGTTGGTTAATTCTTTTAGTATATTACTTTTAGGTTAGATCTTGTAGGTTATTTTTTTTAGGTAAATTCTTTTAGTATATTTCTTGTACTATATTATTTAGACTATTTTTTTTGGTTATTTTGTGCAGGTTATTTTTTTTTGGTTATCTCTTTTGGTTATTTCTTTTAGGCTACTTTTGAGGTTAATTCTTTAAGGTAATTCCAAGAAATAGCAAATGACTTAAATAAGTACAAAAGAAATGCCAAGAAATAGCAATACCAAGATAGGATATAGGATATTTCTTTTATATTGTAGACATCAACCAAGTAGAAAGAAAAGGACTTAAACAAATAGAAATCAAAAGGAAATAAATAAGTTGAAGAGCAATACCAAGATAGACCAATTAATGAGTACAAATTACAACCGATAAATTGTTACACATGACATTGACTAGTATTTAACTAATATAAAATCTAGCTATGACTCTTGTTACGCCTTCTCTATCGTGGCGTACCCATGGCAATGAATTTTTGGGGATGGTACGCTCAACATTCTTTATCTTCAAAGGATGATCTTCAAAGAGAGACATATGCCCGAAAAAATTTGAAGCCATCTAGGTCAATTACACCATCAACTCCAAAACCTTGTTGCTTTCGGGAAGAACTATATGCTTGGTCTTGTCGCTATTTTTTTTTTTTCTCTTTCTTAGAAAGGATGCATTCGGCATAGAAGACACATGCGGCAAAGACGGATAGCAAGAATCCAGGGGATCATCCTTGTAGCCTAATTTACTTAGATCAAGAACTCTCGGGCCATAGTTGTCCTTTGTGACATGTTTGTCATCAACCCATTGGCATCGAAACACAGGCGTCTTAAATGAATCAGTCTAGTTCCCAAATCTCCTCAATGAAGCCATAGTATGTAGCGTTTTCATTTGAATCATCTATGGCCTCGCAACGAACACCACTGTTTTGCGCCATGCTCTTTTTATCCCTAGAAGTGGTACAAAACGTGAAGCCACTAATGTCATAGGTCTGCCATGATGTGACCTGCCGAGATGGTCCATTTGCCAACCTTTTGATAGTTTGTTGCTCAATTGTTTCTCCATTTGGAATGTTACGCTCCATGAGCCATGAAGTGAATCGGCGCTTGTGTTCCTTTGATAGCCAATCCTCTGTTTGCCCGGGGGTTATGATCGCTTAGCTCTTCAATGTGTTGTGTGATTAGAGGCTCCATTATCGAGAGGCGATGCATGATGCTATGATGCGCCTCAAGGACTATATTATAGTCTAATGGGATAAATGATTTCCGGCCCATCCTCCCACACCCATGCAGTCTACCCACATGTTGGGACGGAGGCAAACCTATTGCAATCTGGTCTCTTAGGAAATTATTACAAAATGGACCTCCGGAATCAATGGCCTCTTCGGTAGTGTATCCCTCTATCATGGATGCCTCAGGACGAGCACGAGTGGATACATAACCATTGAGTATTGACATGAAACGTTCATATGTCCACATCTCATGTAAGTACATGGGACCCAATGCCTGTATTTGTGGCACCAAATGCACGACAAGGTGTATCATTATATCAAAGAAAGATGGTGGGAAACACATCTCAAGCTGTGACACTGTCTCAACCGTGAATTCCTGAAGAGACTCCAAGCGCTCTCGGTCAATTACGTTCTGTGATATCTCGTTAAAAAAGTAGCATAACCGTGTGATTGCCATCTTTAAGAACACCGGGCTAATAGCTCTGATGGCAATAGGGAGAAAGGTTGTCAACATCACATGGCAATCGTGTGAGTTGTAGTTGGTGAGTGTAAGATCCTTCATTGACACAATGCTCTTAATGTTAGAGCAAAATCCAGCTAGAACTTTCAATTTCTTCAACCAAACACACATCGCATGTTTCTCATCTATAGTCAAGTTGTAGCTTGCTGCCGGGAGGTGGTACTTTCCATTATCTAGCAACACGGGATGAAGTTCTGGTTTTATCTTCAAATTGACCAGGTCCTGACGTGAACTCAATCCTTCCTTTGTCTTACCCTTTATGTCTAGTAAGGTACCAATTATATGCTTTCAAACACATTCTTCTAGATGTGCATACCATCGACCGCGTGCCGTATATCAAACTCTTTCCAATATGGCAAATACTTGAAGAAAATTGACATCTTCTTGAATGTAGCCCCAGGAGTTGGCTTCACATTCTTTCTTGCTTTTTCATCTTTTGTCTTCTTGCCAAATACAAACTTGATGTTCTTAACTATCTCGTACACTCTTTGACCTTTACTATTCCCTGATGGAGCAGTGGACCTTGTTTCATCGTGATTGTCAAAGTATCTATCCATCTTTCGCAAGCGGTACCTGTGGCAGAACCGCCTAAATTAATACACTCACAAGAGTACTTGTCTTCCATTAGACACTAAGTACCCAAGGGGCGCACTAATTTAATCGATTCTGTCGAGCACACCCAACGGGAGAACTTCGAAAATCCACAGTTTTTCCTCAGGATCACAAATAAGGGAATAAAGCTTACAACATTCTTACATTTCTTACATCCCATAATCACGTTTGGTCGAGTATTGTATAACAGCGGAAAGGATAATTACGAGTGTAGTGAAAACGAAAGTTGATTCATTTTAAACTTAACTGAAGTATTTTGTACACTTGGTCATTATTGCAGCGGAAATAAACATTTATTCAATTCATGACTAACCATTTAACATGATGATAACCTTATAGAACTTTTCTTTATAAAATCCTTTGGTGAAGTTGAAAATAAACTACTATCGTAGCGTGATTGGAATTCCTCGCTGAGCCCACCAGGAGGTATCCACACACAAGAGTCCACAACGAGCATCTACCTGTCACCTGCAATGGGGGAAATAAAACCCTGAGTACTCAATTGTACTCGGCAAGACTTACCCGACAGGGAGGAAATAAATGACTCCAAGGAATATGCAAGGCTGTTTGGCTTGCTGGGTTATATTTGCGGAAACGCATTACTAACAGTGCATCCTTATATTCAATTTTAGTAGCCATGATTAGTTCATTAGCTAACCATTCTAGGTGAGCACCTGAACTACTTTCAAGCAAGTGGTAAGCAATCAGAATTTCTTTATCCATCTTTCATCTTCCATTTCTTACTACGATGCCAGAATAAGGCCCTCGTCGTTACCGTTCAAGAACGGCGATTCGCGAATCAATGTGCCCAGCTGGGTACCCCAAAACACACTCCTCATCTGCATTTTAGACACAGACAAGAACAACTTGCTTTCTCCTGCCCGGGGCTCCAGATCCCCGTCCAACTGGGACTCCAAGCCCCCGACGGCCGTAATGCGGTGCAAGGACCTCCAACCCAAAAAGAAAACACACGTATACACCGCCCTATACAGTCGGTTCGGATGAAGCCGGAACCCAAGACAAGAGAGAGCAAGCCTTCCGAGCGCCCATACACAAGTATGTGTTCGGGATAAGGAGATCTGTGACTTAACCTTCAACCCTTTAGCAACGATCGGTCCTTAACTGACTCAGGCGGGACAAAAACGCAACCAGAGCCTCGCTCTGTTGCCCAACAAACCCAACGCCCATCCACGGTCCATGATACCATCCCGCCCGGTCTCCATTTATTATCCATATATAATCCATGTGATAGCAACCTGATAATAATATATAAACCTATCTCTCGCGAGTGACAGGCAATCACTCGACTTCTACAGGGAACCAGAGCATAGCAATCTACACGATCCTGTCATGCTAGTAAGACTCATAGGATAAGGATATATATGCAAGTGGGTTTCATCCAACTCCTCAAAACTTAATGCAACATATATATTATAAAGTGCAGAATAGTAGGGGTTATGAACCGGGGCTTGCCTGGGTAAAAGCAGATAACCAAAAGTTAGTACTCCAACTCTGCGGTACATCCATCATGACACCATCTTCGTGTAACACCAAGTCCTTCGGTTGCATCGATCCATCATCGTTCCTATTATGACATGGGCGATGCATATGCATGGATGATGCAATCAATTAAAAGGCAACAACAACTCTTAAAATACAACACGTACAAACTATACTAACAGCTAGCTCTAATGGCTAACACGATTAGCTAGGTGTCACTCTCATAAAGTAACGTTCTAAGTCAAGCGATGATTTTATAATCACTTCCTAGTCTCTTTAATATATGTTCCAACTAAGGTATTTTTGCTACCTTATCAACTAGCTAATTAAGGGCTACCATAATTACAGAGAGCATATCACGCTGCAATATAACTACCGTGTAAATTTGAGGATCATAGCTATTACTAAAAGTCACAAAAATTCATTAACTATATATCCTTGTTAGTATTTAAGCATCATAGAGCAATTTAATCACTCTAGGTGCAGCACAGAAATCTATGAACTAAGTATACCAACAGATGGATCACAATTTTAGGAATCTAACAAAATTAGTTTCGCGCTATTTTTGGATTTTTATTCTATTTTATATGATTTTCTAAAGTTCAGTTCAAAACTAATTAGAAAAGCTATTTCAAAAAATCCAGAAAAAAAAAGAAAAACAGCCAAACGGCCCAGTAGCGGCCCAACTCGGCGCTGCCCATCGCAAGCAAAAGGCGGCCCACGCAGGGAGGCCTGCTGCCGCCCCTAGCACTATGCAAAAGAAACCCCTGTCTTCCTAACGAATCGCGCGCGAAAGCTAAAGACACTATTTCTATACTCACGGTGTTTGCACCTAGAACCCTATACTTACTCATCTTTGCCACCGAAAGTCCGGGGGCGGCGGCGGCACGGGCACTGGGCGCTTGGCGTAAGGGGTTGCCGGTGGCTCGGCCGGCGGGACGGGACCTCGCGGCGATCGCATCGCGGCCGTAAAACCCAAGGCTTGACCTCGCGCACGCCAGTAATAGCGTGGACGCCGCGGGGCGAAAGCACCGCAACCCTGCTGGTCACGGTGGCAGCCACGACTGTGCCGTTCTCGGCGACGGCGTGGCCATTCCGGCCACAGAGGCGCGGAAGGCGAGACAGAAAGGCGCACGAGCACAAAGACCTTGACGCGATCCTCGCCGCGTGGTTGGTTGGGCCGGAGATGGGTGAGGAGGCGCCCAGCGAAAGCGATGGGCTCGGCGGCGCTCCGCGGCGGACACGACCGTGTCAGCTATGTCTAGGTAGTGAAAGAGGCAGAGAGGAGGGGCGCACGGGGTAGAGGGAAGTGAAGTGAAGCTATTGGTGCCATGGAATTGAACTTCGGAGCTCTGGATAAGTCGTGTCTTCCAAGAGCGCCGTTCTCGGCCCGTTTATGCCCGCCGGCCGGAGACTCCAAAATTGGAGCTCGACACGGTGTAATTCAAGGCGGGATGGGGTCGGGTGTCTAGGCGACTTAATGACGGAGTGCCAGACGCGATGAATCGACTCGATGTGACCTCTCCCTGCTGGAATTTAATGGCGCCCAGGTGGCCATGGCGACAGGGAAGGGAGGCTGTGCTCGGCGCGACGCCCTTCAAGCCGAGGCGCGAGCATGCAAGCGGACGTGACTCCGAGGCGACGGCACCGAGCAGCCGACGCGACGGCGTGGGGGCAGCGGCGGTCGGCTCAGCGAAAGCGAAGGACAGCCGGGACCACGGACGAGGCGTAGCAGCGAAAACCGCCCGCCGCGCAAAGGCGACGCGACGCGAGTAACCGCGTGGGCAGCCGGACACGATGCGGGACGGCCGCGGGCGCAAGCACGGCCGCCAGCGAGGCAGCGGGGCAAGCCACGCAGCGGCAAAGCGCAACGTCGACCCGGCATCGCTAGGCGGCGCCAGCGGTGACCGCGGCCACCGGGCGAAGCGGCCCAAACCATTAATGTCGTGCACGGTCTTTAAAGCGATGACCACGCCCCGGCTTAGATTAGCCACGGCCAAACCAACTCGATATAGCTCAAGAGGGAGCTTAAGGCTTTTGTACGAGGCATTATACTCGGGCTATGGTTAATCGGAGAAATAACCAGCGCGTGCCAAGTCGGTTTGTCGCTGACGACGCCGAGCTCGGCCAGAGCTTGAACCAGGTCGACGCAGTGAGGTTTTAAGGCTCTTTGGTCAAGGTTTTCGACGTGCACTAGCTAGATACCTGACCCAACAATCTAACTACTCAAAAGAAGGTTCATTGGGCTACTAAACAGAGACAACGCCTACTATAACTTCTTAACTAAATTTTGCAGAAATCGAATGCCAACATGGCAGTGTCAGCCTGTTTGCAGACTTGCAAAAATCCAAGTGAAGAGCTGAATTCCATTTCCAAATTGCATTTTCGAGCTACTAGAAAATCTAGTTAACCCAATTATTTTGCAGTAACACAAATTGCATCACAACCTACAAAGTTCATACGTTAATTTTTATTTAGGTGTCACATACTTGTTCGTATTAATTTTACTCGGTAACAATTGATCTTGAACCTTAAGTGATATAAAGAGCAAAAGAACTAGCTTTCCTCTAATAATTTTCTCGACATTTTCAGATAACAAACAATCAACTACACACTACAACACATGCATTAACACATAAACGCGATGCTCATGGATTGATTTGACAGGGGATTAAGCGCGTAACACCAGGGGTGTTACATCCTACCCCCCTTAAAAAGAATCTCGTCCCGAGATTCGGGGCAGGTGAAGAGAAATAGGAAAAACGCGATTACATTGCAAGGTAACAGGAAGATTACATGATCAAAGCAACTCACACACCTAACCACTCAATCCAACAGCCGAGCTAGACGAGGACAATGGAAAAACAACAAGATAATGATAATCCAAAACATGGCGTACATCCAACGGATCCGTAAACAAAGTCGGTGGGAATTCGATCATCGTGAACTCAGAGACTAGATTTAACCTCCGAGGATGGAAATCAGCTCGATCTAGATCCACAGGCTAGGCTTGAACTCACAGCACTGGACTGCAAATCCCTTTTCTCTGGCTTAGCTCCTCTCTGGATTTAGCCAAGCTTCATCAGCGGGAAGAGAGGTGCGCAACGATTTTTGCGCTGAGGATTTGGGAAGTTGGGTGGCGAAGGGAGAGACTCGGGGTCGCGTTTATAGCTCAGCGAGGAGGGCGAGTGGTGGTGTTGTGCGGCGCACCGAAGACGATGAGGTTGAGTGGGAGGGGAACGACGGTGGGGTCCCGGGGTGGGGCGGCTGCGCGGCCATGGTGCGCCCGCACTCAAGCCCTGGCGGGGAAAAGAGACGGCGAAGACAGCGCCACGTGGAGGCGCGTAAACGATCAAGGAAAAAGAAAAGAGGGGGGGTCCGGTACGGTTGCGAGGGCGAGAATCGAGGGTATTTTTTTTTTTTTTTTGCAGAGAAGGAGGGTCGTCTCACATAGTTCTAAAACTGTACCAAAAGGTTATACCGCTACCAGACTAAAGCGACTATTTAACCCTCTTGATTAATCGCGTTAGCAAGACATTAATCACGCACACATAATCACTGCAGAAAGGCGATAAATCATTTCAGGGGACAACACACAACGTCACTAGACTGCAAGGCAAACACACTGCTTTGAAACACAACGGGGGTACATCATCTGGAGAAGGCAAAGACACGTGCTACAGAACCAAGGCACATCACCACAGGCAACTAGTCTACATCGTCGAGGCAGAGGGCTTCACGGCTGTTCTCCTGAGGCTCTTCAGCGGGGTTGGGCTGCGTGCAAGGAAGAGGAGACTCAACCTCAGAGTCTTCCACAGGAGTAGGCGGCGGGGCGACGGGTGCTGCCACATTCCTCACCCGCTCCCAGGGATAGGCGGGTATGCCCTCCAAGATCCGGGGTTGTTGCCCCTCCGGAGCAGGAGCCCTCCGCTGATCTCGAGCGGCGAAGTAGGCATCCCTCATCTGCCTGACGTAGCGGTCCTCCGCCTCCCGCAGGGCTTCGGCGGTGACGGTCTCACGGCTCTCGGCGGTGGCAGCTTGAGCACGGGTCATGGCAAGGCTCACATGGAGCTTCCGGATGAAGAGCTCGGTCTCCTCGGCACGGGTGATGCACTTCCTCAGCTCGGAGGCAAGCTGCTCGTGGTGCTCATCCAGGGCCAACAAATACGTGGCCAGGGACACCACGGTGGGATCGACTGCCTGCAGGGGACGTCCACGCAGAGCCTCCATGCGGGTTCTCCAGAATGGAGAGTCCCGGTCCGAAGGCGGAAAGAACCTCATGGGTGAGCAGGCGAGAGCATCCGCATGGATCCGCACGGGATCCTCGGTGCCTTGTGGGCTCTGACCGATAGGTGTCCTGGAAAGTTTAAAAAACCGGTGGTGGTGGCGCTCCACTCATCTATACCAGGGAAGTTCTCACTTTTCCCTATGTAGACGGTAACCTCGCACCGCTCAATGCCATGCTGTATACACTCATAGCCCTCGTAAAGGGGACGGCCTCGGATCCCCAGCCTCTGTGCGGTGGTATACAGAAGCTTAGGAAAACCCTCTACACCCTGGCAGGTGCTGCTGGTCCAAACTACTCCCGTCAGCCCTGGCTGGCTAGGAGGGTTGGTGGGTAGAAGGCAAGGGCATGGTGGCTCTTGTGAGGCCATCGGTTTTTGCTCAGGAACGGTTGGAAATGTTTAGCAAGTGTGGGGTGTGATGAAAACAACCGGGGTGGCTCTCTTTTTGTAGAGGCCCAGGGCAAGGCTTCTCTGAGAAGCTTGACCGGTCTACGGCAAGACTGTAGTGGAAGACACGATGGGGGTCAGGACAGGTCGACAGGGGGTTGAGGCTCGAGGTGCCGGCATCAGTGGCTTTAAGGCATGGCTGTGGCATCACGTTCGAGGGATCAGCAGAATTCACGCGACGTGAGATGAGTGAATGACCGAGGCCATGCGCGGGTGTCGGGCTCGAGCATCGAGGTGGAAGCGAAGGACCGACACGAGCGCAGAGAAGAGGGAGAAAAGAAGCGTGCAAACAAAACTAGATGTGACCCAGCGATTTAAATGCAGCATAGTGACAGTGAACAGGACGATGGAACGAAGGCCATAGGATTCCTGACCAGCTGCACTTAATTGCATGACACTGACTTAAGCGTTTTGAGAAGAGGATAGACAGATGATTTTAACTAGGTCTAGCTAGATTTAGGGGGAAAACCAACACACATTAGCTAATACAACAAATGCACAAGCAGAAATGTATGAATGCACTTCCTAACCGTCCTCACACTATTGCCGTATATAGGGCAACCGTTCTCAGATTTTGGCACATCGTTCTCTCCTGTAGCTAGTCGATGCTATCGAACTATGCTCGAGGTTAGTGTACCTGCAGAAAATAGATCAAGCCTAGCTAAATCAACAGAGTGCCATCTATCCTAGATATATAACAATAGTAATAGGGCTACTTTTATAACTTCGCATGCAAACGCCCTAACTTTTTGATAAAATTTTGTTGTCAAATTTTAATTTGCAAAGGGTTGCGAAGCTTTACTCGCTTATTTATGCTCTGATACCACCTGTGGCAGAACCGCCTAAATTAATACACTCACAAGAGTACTTGTCTTCCATTAGACACTAAGTACCCAAGGGAGCGCACTAATTTAATCGATTCTGTCGAGCACACCCAACGGGAGAACTCGAAAATCCACAGTTTTTCTCAGGATCACAAATAAGGGAATAAAGCTTACAACATTCTTACATTTCTTACATCCCATAATCACGTTTGGTCAGAGTATTGTATAACAGCGGAAAGGATAATTACAGTGTAGCGAAACGAAAGTTGATTCATTTTAAACTTAACTGAAGTATTTTGTACACTTGGTCATTATTGCAGCGGAAATAAACATTTATTCAATTCATGACTAACCATTTAACATGATGATAACCTTATAGAACTTTTCTTTATAAAATCCTTTGGTGAAGTTGAAAATAAACTACTATCGTAGCGTGATTGGAATTCCTCGCTGAGCCCACCAGGAGGTATCCACACACAAGAGTCCACAACGAGCATCTACCTGTCACCTGCAATAGGGGGAAATAAAACCCTGAGTACTCAATTGTACTCAGCAAGACTTACCCGACAGGAGGAAATAAATGACTCCAAGGAATATGCAAGGCTGTTTGGCTTGCTGGGTTATATTTGCGGAAACGCATTACTAACAGTGCATCCTTATATTCAATTTTAGTAGCCATGATTAGTTCATTAGCTAACCATTCTAGGTGAGCACCTGAACTACTTTCAAGCAAGTGGTAAGCAATCAGAATTTCTTTATCCATCTTTCATCTTCTATTTCTTACTACGATGCCAGAATAAGGCCCTCGTCGTTACCGTTCAAGAACGGCGATTCGCGAATCAATGTGCCCAGCTGGGTACCCCAAAACACACTCCTCATCTGCATTCTAGACACAGACAAGAACAACTTGCTTTCTCCTGCCCGGGGCTCCAGATCCCCGTCCAACTGGGACTCCAAGCCCCCGACATTCCCGGCCCGGCCGTAATGCGGTGCAAGGACCTCCAACCCAAAAAGAAAACACACGTATACACCGCCCTATACAGTCGGTCCGGATGAAGCCGGAACCCAAGACAAGAGAGAGCAAGCCTTCCGAGCGCCCATACACAAGTATGTGTTCGGGATAAGGAGATCTGTGACTTAACCTTCAACCCTTTAGCAACGATCGGTCCTTAATCGACTCAAAGGGACAAAAACGCAACCGAGCCTCGCTCCGTTGCCCAACAAACCCAACGCCCATCCACGGTCCATGATACCATCCCGCCCGGTCTCCATTTATTATCCATATATAATCCATGTGATAGCAACCGATAATAATATATAAACCTATCTCTCGCGATGAGTGATGGCAATCACTCGACTTCTACAGGGAACCTGTAGCATAGCAATCTACACGATCCTGTCATGCTAGTAAGACTCATAGGATAAGGATATATATGCAAGTGGGTTTCATCCAACTCCTCAAAACTTAATGCAACATATATATTATAAAGTGCAGAATAGTAGGGGTTATGAACGGGGCTTGCCCGGTAAAAGCAGATAACCAAAAGTTAGTACTCCAACTCTGCGGTACATCCATCATGACACCATCTTCGTGTAACACCAAGTCCTTCGGTTGCATCGATCCATCATCGTTCCTATTATGACATGGGCGATGCATATGCATGGATGATGCAATCAATTAAAAGGCAACAACAACTCTTAAAATACAACACGTACAAACTATACTAACAGCTAGCTCTAATGGCTAACACGATTAGCTAGGTGTCACTCTCATAAAGTAACGTTCTAAGTCAAGCGATGATTTTATAATCACTTCCTAGTCTCTTTAATATATGTTCCAACTAAGGTATTTTTGCTACCTTATCAACTAGCTAATTAAGGGCTACCATAATTACAGAGAGCATATCACGCTGCAATATAACTACCGTGTAAATTTGAGGATCATAGCTATTACTAAAAGTCACAAAAATTCATTAACTATATATCCTTGTTAGTATTTAAGCATCATAGAGCAATTTAATCACTCTAGGTGCAAAGCACGTAAATCTATGAACTAAGTATACCAACAGATGGATCACAATTTTAGGAATCTAACAAAATTAGTTTCGCTATTTTTGGATTTTTATTCTATTTTATATGATTTTCTAAAGTTCAGTTCAAAACTAATTAGAAAAGCTATTTCAAAAAATCAGAAAAAAAAAAAAAAAAAACAGCCAAACGGCCAGGCGGCCCAACTTCGGCGCTGCCCATCAGCGCAAGGCGGCCCACGCAGGGGGAGGCCTGCTTGGCCCCTAGCACTATGCAAAAGAAACCCCTGTCTTCCTAACGAATCGTGCGAAAGCTAAAGACACTATTTCTATACTCACAAGTTGTTTGCACCTAGAACCCTATACTTACTCATCTTTGCCAGGAAAGTCCCCGGGCGGCGGCGGCGTGCACGGCGCGGCGCAGCGTGCGGTTGCCGGTGGCTCGGCCGGCCAGCGGGACCCTCGCCGGCGAACCGCATCGCGGCCGAAACCCAAGGCTTGACCTCGCGCCGACGCCAGTAATAGACGGGACGCCGAGCAGCACCGCAACCCTTGCCGGTCACGGTGGCGCCCACGACCGTGCCGCGTTTTCGGCGGCGGCGTGGCCATTCCGCCACGTAGGCGGGGAAGGCGAGACGAAAAGGCGCACGAGCACAAAGACCTTGACGCGATCCTCGCCGCGTGGTTGGTTGGGCCGGAGATGGGTGGGAGGAGGCCGCGAGCAAGGGGTGGGCGGCGCGCTCCGCGGGCGGACACTAACCGTGTCAGCTATGTCTAGGTAGTGAAAGAGGCGTAGAGGAGGGGCGCACGGGGTAGAGGGAAGTGAAGTGAAGCTATTGGTGCCATGGAATTGAACTTCGGAGCTCGGATAAGTCGTGTCTTCCAAGAGCGCCTTCTCGGCCCGTTTATGCCCGCCGGCCGGAGACTCCAAAATTGGAGCTCGACACGGTGTAATTCAAGGCGGGATGGGGTCGGGTGTCTAGGCGACTTAATGACGGAGTGCCGACGCGATGAATCGACTCGATGTGACCTCTCCCCGCTGGAATTTAATGGCGCCTGTGTGGCCATGGCGACGGGGAAGGGAGGTCGTGCTCGGCGCGACGCCCTTCAAGCCCGAGGCGCAGCATGCAAGCGGACGTGACTCCGAGGCGACGGCACCGAGCAGCCGACGCGACGGCGTGGGGCAGCGGGCGGTCGGCTCAGCGAAAGCAGAGGACAGCCGGGACCACGGACGAGACGGGCGCAGCAGCTGAAACCGCCCACCGCGCAAAGGCGACGCTGACGCGAGTAACCGCGTGGGCCAGCGGACACGATGCGGGGCGGCCGTGGGCGCGGCACGGCCGCCAGCGAGGGGGCGGGCAAGCCACGCGGCAAGCTGCAACGTCGACCCGGCATCAGCTAAGGCAGCGCCCGCGGTGACCGCGCCACCGGGCGAGCAGCCCAAACCAGTGTCGTGCACGGTCTTTAAAGCGATGACCACGTCCAGCTTAGATTAGCCACGGCCAAACCAACTCGATATAGCTCAAGAGGGAGCTTAAGGCTTTTGTACGAGGCATTATACTCGGGCTATGGTTAATCAGAGAAATAACCAGGCGCGTGCCAAGTCAGGTTTGTCAGTGACGACGCTGAGCTCGGCCAGAGCTTGAACCAGGTCGACGCAGTGAGGTTTTAAGGCTCTTTGGTCAAGGTTTTCGACGTGCACTAGCTAGATACCTGACCCAACAATCTAACTACTCAAAAGAAGGTTCATTGGGCTACTAAACAGAGACAACGCCTACTATAACTTCTTAACTAAATTTTGCAGAAATCGAATGCCAACATGGCAGTGTCAGCCTGTTTGCAGACTTGCAAAAATCCAAGTGAAGAGCTGAATTCCATTTCCAAATTGCATTTTCGAGCTACTAGAAAATCTAGTTAACCCAATTATTTTGCAGTAACACAAATTGCATCACAACCTACAAAGTTCATACGTTAATTTTTATTTAGGTGTCACATACTTGTTCTGTATTAATTTTACTCAGTAACAATTGATCTTGAACCTTAAGTGATATAAAGAGCAAAAGAACTAGCTTTCCTCTAATAATTTTCTCGACATTTTCAGATAACAAACAATCAACTACACACTACAACACATGCATTAACACATAAACGCGATGCTCATGGATTGATTTGACAGGGGATTAAGCGCGTAACACCAGGGGTGTTACATCCTACCCCCTTAAAAAGAATCTCGCCCCGAGATTCGGGGGGTGTGAAGAGAAATAGGAAAAACGCGATTACATTGCAAGGTAACAGGAAGATTACATGATCAAAGCAACTCACACACCTAACCACTCAATCCAACGGCCGAGCTAGACGAGGACAATGGAAAAACAACAAGATAATGATAATCCAAAACATGGCGTACATCCAACGGATCCGAAAAAGGTCGGTGGGAATTCGATCATCGTGAACTTCGAGACTAGATTTAACCTCCGAGGATGGAAATCAGCTCGATCTAGATCCACAAGGCTAGGCTTGAACTCACAAAGACCGGACCGCAAATCCCTTTTTCTCCGGCTTAGCTCCTCTCTCGGATTTAGCCAAGCTTCATCACTGGGAAGAGAGGTGCGCAACGATTTTTTGCGCCGAGGATTTGGGAAGTTGGGTGGCGAAGGGAGAGACTCGGGGTCGCGTTTATAGCTCAGCGAGGAGGGGCGAGTGGTGGTGTTGTGCGGCGCACCAAGACGATGAGGTTGAGTGGGAGGGGAACGGCGGTGGGGTCCCGGGGTGGGCGGCCTGCGGCCATGGTGTGCGCCCGCACTCAAGCCTGGCGGGGAAAAAGAGGCGGCGAAGACAGGCGCCACGTGGAGGCGCGTAAACGATCGAGGAAAAAAGAAAAGAGGGGGGTCCGTGACGGTTGCGAGGGCGAGAATCGAGGGTATTTTTTTTTTTTTTTGAGAGAAGGAGGGTCGTCTCACATAGTTCTAAAACTGTACCAAAAGGTTATACCGCTACCGACTAAAGCGACTATTTAACCCTCTTGATTAATCGCGTTAGCAAGACATTAATCACGCACACATAATCACCGCAGAAAGGCGATAAATCATTTCGGGGACAACACACAACGCGTCACTAGAGGCGCAAGGCAAACACACCGCTTTGAAACACAACGGGGGTACATCATGCGGAGAAGGCAAAGACACGTGCTACGTAACCAAGGCACATCACCACAGGCAACTAGTCTACATCGTCGAGGCGGAGGGCTTCACGCAATTTGTTCTCCCGAGGCTCTTCACCGGGGTTGGGCTGCGTGCAAGGAAGAGGAGACTCAACCTCGAGTCTTCCACAGGAGTAGGCGGCGGGGCGACGGGTGCTGCCACATTCCTCACCCGCTCCCAGGGATAGGCGGGTATGCCCTCCAAGATCCGGGGTTGTTGCCCCTCCGGAGCAGGAGCCCTCCGCTGATCTCGAGCGGCGAAGTAGGCATCCCTCATCTGCCTGACGTAGCGGTCCTCCGCCTCCCGCAGGGCTTCGGCGGTGACGGTCTCACGGCTCTCGGCGGTGGCAGCTTGAGCACGGGTCATGGCAAGGCTCACATGGAGCTTCGGGATGAAGAGCTCGGTCTCCTCGGCACGGGTGATGCACTTCCTCGGCTCGGAGGCAAGCTGCTCGTGGTGCTCATCCGGGGCCAACAAATACGTGGCGGGGACACCACGGTGGGATCGGCGCTGCGAGGGGACGTCCACGTGAGAGCCTCCATGCGGGTTCTCCGTAATGGAGAGTCCCGGTCCGAAGGCGGAAAGAACCTCATGGGTGAGCGGGCGAGAGCATCCGCATGGATCCGGCATGGATCCTCGGTGCCTTGTGGGCTACGACCGATAGGTGTGGAAAGCGAAAACCGGTGGTGGTGGCGCTCCACTCATCTATACCGGGGAAGTTCTCACTTTTTCCCTATGTAGACGGTAACCTCGCACCGCTCAATGCCATGCTGTATACACTCATAGCCCTCGTAAAGGGGACGGCCTCGGATCCCCGGCCTGCGTGCGGTGGTATACGAAGCTTAGGAAAACCCTCTACACACCGGGCAGGTGTCTTGCTGGTCCAAACTACTCCCGTCGGCCCCCGGCCGGCTAGGAGGGTTGGTGGGTAGAAGGCAAGGGCATGGTGGCTCTTGTGAGGCCATCGGTTTTTTGCTCAGAACGGTTGGAAATGTTTAGCAAGTGTGGGGTGTGATGAAAACAACCGGGTGGCTCTCTTTTTGTAGAGGCCCGGGGCAAGGCTTCTCCGAGAAGCTTGACCGGTCTCACGGCAAGACCGTAGTGGAAGACACGATGGGGGGGGTCGACAGGTCGACAGGGGGGGTTGAGGCTCGAGGTGCCGCATCGGTGGCTTTAAGGCATGGCCGTGGCATCACGTTCGAGGGATCGCCAGAATTCACGCGACGTGAGATGAGTGAATGACCGAGGCCATGCGCTGGTGTCGCCTCGAGCATCGAGGTGGAAGCGAAGGACCCACACGAGCGCAGAGAAGAGGGAGAAAAGAAGCGTGCAAACAAAACTAGATGTGACCTGGCCCGATTTAAATGCAAGCATAGTGACAGTGGAACGAGGACGATGGAACGAAGGCCATAGGATTCCCCGACCACTGCACTTAATTGCATGACACCGACTTAAGCGTTTTTGAGAAGAGGATAGACAGATGATTTTAACTAGGTCTAGCTAGATTTAGGGGGAAAACCAACACACATTAGCTAATACAACAAATGCACAAGCAGAAATGTATGAATGCACTTCCTAACCGTCCTCACACTATTGCCGTATATAGGGCAACCGTTCTCAGATTTTGGCACATCGTTCTCTCCTGTAGCTAGTCGATGCTATCGAACTATGCTCGAGGTTAGTGTACCTGCAGAAAATAGATCAAGCCTAGCTAAATCAACAGAGTGCCATCTATCCTAGATATATAACAATAGTAATAGGGCTACTTTTATAACCGCATGCAAACGCCCTAACTTTTTGATAAAATTTTGTTGTCAAATTTTAATTTGCAAAGGGTTCGAAAGCTTTACTCGCTTATTTATGCTCGATACCACACTGTGGCGTAACCGCCTAAATTAATACACTCACAAGAGTACTTGTCTTCCATTAGACACTAAGTACCCAAGGGAGCGCACTAATTTAATCGATTCTCGTCGAGCACACTAACGGGAGAACTTCGAAAATCCACGTTTTTCTCGGGATCACAAATAAGGGAATAAAGCTTACAACATTCTTACATTTCTTACATCCCATAATCACGTTTGGTCGAGTATTGTATAACAGCGGAAAGGATAATTGCCAAAGTGTAGCAAAACGAAAGTTGATTCATTTTAAACTTAAGCGAAGTATTTTGTACACTTGGTCATTATTGCAGCGGAAATAAACATTTATTCAATTCATGACTAACCATTTAACATGATGATAACCTTATAGAACTTTTCTTTATAAAATCCTTTGGTGAAGTTGAAAATAAACTACTATCGTAGCGTGATTGGAATTCCTCGCTGAGCCCACCGTGGGAGGTATCCACACACAAGAGTCCACAACGAGCATCTACTGTCACCTGCAATGGGGAAAATAAAACCCCGAGTACTCAATTGTACTCAAAGAAGACTTACCCGACGGGGAGGAAATAAAATGACTCCAAGGAATATGCAAGGCTGTTTGGCTTCTTTGGGTTTTATATTTGCGGAAAAGCATTACTAACAAGTGCATCCTTATATTCAATTTTAGTAGCCATGATTAGTTCATTAGCTAACCATTCTAGGTGAGCACCGAACTACTTTCAAGCAAGTGGTAAGCAATCAGAATCTCTTTTATCCATCTTTCATCTTCTATTTCTTACTACGATGCCAGAATAAGGCCCTCGTCGTTACCGTTCAAGAACGGCGATTCGCGAATCAATGTGCCCAGCTGGGTACCCCAAAACACACTCCTCATCTGCATTCTAGACACGGAGACAAGAACAACTTGCTTTCTCTGCCCGGGGCTCAGATCCCGTCCAACTGGGACTCCAAGCCCCCGACATTCCCGGCCCGGCCGTAATGCGGTGCAAGGACCTCCAACCCAAAAAGAAAACACACGTATACACCGCCCTATACAGTCGGTCCGGATGAAGCCGGAACCCAAGACAAGAGAGAGCAAGCCTTCCGAGCGCCCATACACAAGTATGTGTTCGGGATAAGGAGATCTGTGACTTAACCTTCAACCCTTTAGCAACGATCGGTCCTTAACTGACTCAGGCGGGACAAAAACGCAACCAGAGCCTCGCTCTGTTGCCCAACAAACCAACGCCCATCCACGGTCCATGATACCATCCCGCCCGGTCTCCATTTATTATCCATATATAATCCATGTGATAGCAAACGATAATAATAATATATAACCTATCTCTCGCGAAAGTGACAGGCAATCACTCGACTTCTACCGGGAACTTTGTAGCATAGCAATCTATACGATCCCTGTCATGCTAGTAAGACTCATAGGATAAGGATATATATGCAAGTGGGTTTCATTCAACTCCTTAAAACTTAATGCAACATATATATATATAAAGTGCAGAATAGTAGGGGTTATGAACGGGGGGCTTGCACGGGTAAAACTTATAACCAAAAGTTAGTATTCCAACTTTAGGACATGATCCATCATGACACCATCTTCGTATAACACCAAGTCCTTCGGTTGCATCGATCCATCATCGTTCCTATTATGACATGTAACGATGCATATGCATGGATGATGCAATCAATACAAGGCAACAACAACTCTTAAAAATACAACAGACATAAACTATACTAACGGCTAGCTCTAATGGCTAACACGATTAGCTAGGTTTCGCTCTCATAAGGTAGCGTTTCATGGCAAGCGATGATTTTTGTAATCGCTTCCTAGTTATTTTAATATATATTTTAACTAAGGTATTTTTGCTGCCTTATCAACTAGCTATTTAAGGGCTACTATAATTACAAAGAAGCATGTAATAGCATCACAAAGCTCTTGCATGAATTTCATGGTCACAACGATTACCGATTTGCAACCGAAATTCATTATCTAAATAATTCTAATAACGAAAGGCATTCAAGAATAAATAAATACAACCTAGGAACCTCACACAACTGCATGAACCAATTACATTGGGGGATAGATCATGATTTTAGGGGCCTAACAAAATTAGTTTCATAATTTTTGGACACCTATGTGATTTTATCTTAATTACCAAAGATCCTTTCGAGGATTTAAAATAGAAAAGCCCTTAACCAAATCCTTAGAAAAAGAAAAGCCACAATGGTCCAAATAAGGGCCCAAACCGTGACGCCCATGCGGCTGAAAGGCCCGGCTGGGGAAGGCCCGCCTACCGGCTAATTTGCAAAAAAGGCCCCCTCCAAATGGACTAATCGTGTAAACACTATTTGTACTATTACTAAAGAGAAAGGCTTCTCACCTAGCACCCTGGACTTTCTCCTTCTTCACAACAGGGAGGTCCCACAAGACGGCGCTACGACAACATGGGGCCCGTGGCGGGCGGCTGGGCGGAGGTTTTGCTAGCCTGGCGAAGGCCTTGCTCGGGGACGCCTAAGTGGCTGTGCACCCAAGACACTCATGACGCACTGGCTGGGCGCAAAAACGCCGGCCGCAGAGGCGCCGCAACATGGCTGGCCGGGGCGAAAGCCATGGCCGCGTTCGCGATGGTGGTGGGCCGTTCCGGCCATGGAGGACTCCTGAGACCGAGGGAAAGAGGCCGGTGAGCTCAAGGAGAGTTATAGGGACCTTTGGCCGATGCAATCGTTGAGGCGGGGAGGTCCCAAGAGTGTTGTCGGTGTCTTGAAGCAGGGCTAACGAGCCGCGGGCGACACGACGAGTCGGGCCGGTGTCCGGGTAGCGAAGGAGGCGTAGAGCAAAGCGCGTGGGTAGAGGAAATTGGGGAGGAGCTAAGGGTGCTAATCAATTGGACTCTGAGGCTTTGGATGGGCGGTGCTTATGAATGCGTCGTTCACGGCCTCACAATGGCCGGTGGCCGAAGAGCTCCAAAATTGAAGCCGGGCTAGGCATCAATCAAGGCGGGTGGGGTTAGTGGCTAGAAACTTTATGGCGGAGCCGTGGACGCGATGAATCGACCCGAGATGACTTCTCCCCGTCAATTTAATGTTGCCGCGGTGGCGGCCCCTAAGAAAAGGTTCGGGTCGTTCTCACCTTGGCGAAACGGCCGGTCCTTGCGCCACCCGTTGTCCTTTGTCCGAAAGCACCGTAAAATGACATGCGCCGAAATAGAGAGGAAAGCAGCGCCTCGCATGGGCCGCAGTGCTATAAATGGCAAGGCGACGGCGAGGACAACCACCGCCGCGATGGCAAACGCAATGAAGTCAGCAAGCGCGACGCTGCGGATCTTCACGACGGCGCATTACCATCGCTGTACCGCCAAACAATGGGCGGGCAGCTTATCACGTGCGGACACGCTGAAAAGCAGGTTGGTGGCTATGGCAACCGCGGGGCAGCAAGCGCCAAGGCGCACCCGCCGCAAAGCGCATCGCGACGGTTACGCCGGGCGCGAGTCAGTGCCTACGCGCGGCGACGGGCGGCACGGGCGCCGGCGTCAAAGAAGCATCAACAGCGTAGCGGCGTGGCTTAAGGAAGCGCGGCTAGCTTTCGGCGCACGGGCGCACGGCAGACGCGTGCGGCCCAGCTAGACGCGTGCGGTGGTGAGCAAGACGCGACGACCGACAGCAAGACGCAGGTGGCGTGCACGATTTATAAAAGCCTTGAGAACAGCTAATGCGGATGAGATCAATCAAAACCACCTCGGCCAAACTTTAGAGGGTACATCGGGCTCTTTGCTCCGAGCCAAAGCATGACACTACCCGTTTGCTAGATTTTTTTAACGCCAGTGCCAACATGGCCTTGTCAACTGATTTCAGTGCCGAGCAAAAGCTAAGTGTTGAGCAGGATTTAATTTAAATTGGGTTTCGAGCCATCGGAAAAACTAGTTAATGGAATTATTTTTCGTTGAGACGAGTTGCATTACTTCCTACAAACATTACACTACAAACTTCATTTAAGTTTCACATACAAGTTGTATATTACTTTTTGTTTAATAAAAATCAATCTTTAACCTTAAATGATATAAAGAGCAATTGAAACTAGCTTTCCTTTAATAATTTTATTGACATTTTCGGATAGCAAACAATCAAGTACACACTTCAACTCATGCATTA
>JADLZL010003950.1:0-56369 GCA_015844335.1 Chrysopogon serrulatus
AAAACAATGCAACAAATTAAAAAAGTAAACTAAGAATAATTCATCTACTAGGTTAGGTAAAAGATGCTGGGATTCCCATAAGAATACATAGCTACTCCACTACCCACCATTAATTTAGCAAAGCGCAGTAGTAGGCATCAAGACCTTAGTAGAACAATGATATCCAGGATAGGATCCAGGATTTCGCAAAAAGTAGTCCCTCGTTCCATGTCGTAAACATGGAGTGCATCGTCATCAGGCATGCAGTAATAGATACAGTCTACTTTCAAGCCAGAGCCGGCTTCTTCACGTGGATCCAAGGACGCTCCAAACCGGGGGTGAACAAGCAGGAACGCCCTGCCGTCGAGCGCCCCTGCTTTCGCCCATGCCCGCGCTGACAAATCAAGCTTCGAAACCTCGACGCTGGCGATGGAACGATTGCCGAGGGAGTGGTCTGAATAGCGGAAGCAGGCCCGGAACAGGCACCCCTGTGATTCTACCCACGCATATTTGCAAGTTCCGTTCTGCGGCGGCCAGCCGCCCCTCTCCGCGGCCTCCACGGGGATCACCGTGAACTGGGGCTCCGGCGAGAACTCGAGCGTCAAAACCTCGTCCGTCAAGTCCAAGTCCATGAGGAAGTTGTCACCCACGGACGTGAGGCTCCAGCCAAGTCTCACGCCGTCGACGACCGTCCCGTACTCGTGCTTCAGCCACCGGCGCTCGACGTCTTCTTCTTCTCCGTCGTCGTCGCCGGCCCTAAGGCGGCAGTACCAGAGCACCTTGGCCCCGAGGTCGACGACCAGGACGAGGCAGCAGCGGTTTGGATGTAAGACGGGCGACTTGCACGAGACAAGGCACCGCTTCCTGCTCTTGGGGCCGTCGTCATCGCCCGCTAGGAAACCCTCGCGGTCCGGGGGCAGGCTGATCCTTGCGCCGGTGAACGGGTCCCACAGGAAAGTCTCGCCGCCGCTGAGGGCCGCCATGAGGACCCAGCCCTGCGGCGTGGTCCAGTAGCGGTGATCCTTCATCTCGCACAACCTCCTGCGCAGAGCTTGCCTGCTGGGGATGCTGTACAATTGGAATATCGCGTCGCCGCCGATCGCCTTGCCATCGCCGTGGTCGTCGAACAGGAGCAGCGGAGCGTGCCGAAGATCCAGGGGAGACGACGATGATGCGTTCGCTTCCTCGCCCCCTGCCGCTGCCATCACGGTGTTGGTCTCCATGTGGTAGGGCACACGAGGTCTAGCTTGTTATTGCAATTGTCGTTGCACAATGAGTACGTGCATGCACGATCTACGTACACAACTGGATCATCGTGCCATCCCTAAATAAGGTATATGGTGTGGAATTTGCAAGTCCCTACATGTCCCGGCCGCATGCAGTTTGACCTTGTGTCGTGACGGCTGCGGCTGCGAACGGAACCCCGGTTCCACCGACACGCCTGCTCCGACGAGGCGACGATTTCTACCGAACCGTATCTCCTCTGTACTCTCTACCTGCGTGTGCAACGGAGATAGATATCAGAGAATTTTCAAAAAAAAAAAAAAGTATACGCATTGCAACAGGACTTGCAACTTGTTGCATGCACACGTGAGATCTATTATTCAACGATCATGTAAATTCCAATTCAGTTTAGAATTAGAGATTTATTCAACAATCGTACCTGTCTGGACATGCGCTACTCGAACTCATTGTGATACATCATACTCCTACGTTCTAATTCAACTTGGAATTGAACACCATACATATATGGACACGCACAGGTTGTCTTGGGATCCAAACTGAACGATGGGGGACGGAAAACAAAATATGGTGGACAGAAGAAACTTACTTTCATATTAGGAAAAGATAGATATCATAATTTTGGAGTAAGTACATACTACATACGTATGTGTCGACTAGTAAATATGCCCGTGCGTTGCTACGGGTGAATAATACATTTAGAGATCATTATTTTTATTTTTTTATTTTGCTCGGTCATTGTTCCATCAACCTACAATAGGAAATCGTTGAATAATAAATACACAATATATTATATTATAAATTATTAATTATTTTTGTCGATATATTTTTTGAACTACATATGAATACATGATCTACGACAAACTTATTATATATTGCATATTTTGTAAAGCACTTAAATATCAGGTAAATGAATCTACCAATGTCATACGCTATAAAAAGGCACAAATCTTGCTTGTTAGCATTACACTTAGAGTTGCTACCAATACATATAAAACAACACGATGAACTATTGGTACATATACACCTGCTAGCTAGGCCAAGTAATAACTTACAGGTCACAAACCATCTTGCCTATGAAGTTGCCACTGAAGTAACAACAATTACAAGAATCAGAATCTGACCAGATTGATCTACTGCAGTAGGTGAGCAGCTGATCTTCGCCTTCGCTTCCCATCTGGAGTTAGCCTGATCGCTGTCTTGACTGGAATCTTGTCATTTTTATGCAAAGGCTTCTTGAGGCACTCATGTTGTGCTAGGGAGGACTCACCACCTTTGCCTACATTCTGCAGTGAGGACTTTAATTCTCTTTTGAGCAAAGCATGCCTCCATTTCTGGCATCCAGTTGGGACCAATGAGCCTTACGTGGAATGGATTCTCAACTGTGTAACATAGCAACTCATTTGTGGCTTGTCCTTTGTCCAGATCAACACTTCTGTCATTTATCTATAACAATCATGAGTCTAAAAAATGCTCGGGGTTGCACCATATTGTGAATCTGGGAGAAAACAGAAGTTTACAAGCTGAAGAAGGGCATATAATGTTCTAGCAACCTCATACTTTGGTCTGCCACTAACAATCTCACTAAAAGATGGAGTTCCTTGGTCTCACAATCTCACTAAAAGATGGAGTTCCTTGGTCTAAAAAAAAGATGCAGTTCCTGTACTATTAGTTCTTGACGAAAGTGTGTCAAGGATTTGTTCCCCCATAAGAACCGATATCAGAAGGTGGATCTTTATACTGAAAGACATGGATGTAGGGGTGAGAGCTAAACAAGTTCATAGATGCAAAACTGTAAGTAGTTCAAGACAGCAACTAACCTGCCCTTCCAAGGCATTCTCAATTCTTTATTTCCATGTTGGAACTCGAGCTGGCAAGGAGAGCTCTCTGTATGAAGAATTATCTTGAGTTTCGGAAGTTGAAGAGAAAATGCAAATTCAAGGCACATCTCAAAATTACAAGTTCTAAATCACAATTTAGATTCTACAAGTTTCCAATCATACAAAAGCTTTGAAGCATCACCTCCAGGTATGTTTTGAGGATTTCATGTGTGTGTAGGTGGATGCATAATATAGCTAAGTTAGTAGAGCTTCACTTTAACATCATGTCATTAGGACTTTTAAGTGAATTCTCACGAACGCGCCTAAACATGTATATTTCATTAAGTGGGATAGAAAGTGCGATCACACACGTCCAAGCCAGAAAAGGGCTTTAGACGGCACCAAAAACAAAAGAGCTTGTTACGCTAAAGGAAATTAAAAGCGACCTACGACTAAGAATCTAACTCCACATCTGAAAATATTCCTAAAACATGCATGCATCTCATTGTTTAGGGAGTAATAACATTGATCATCTATGTGGGGGAAACGACCATATGGCCAAAACAGCATGCCTTCAGCCCTTAAGCCAGTGCATGCATGAAAGGTGGAAGAACATTAAGTATACCACATAATATTTAATTCAATTTAGCGCCAAGGATTGTTGCGTGGGAATTTACTGATCACAGTTAGTTCCTCCTGACACTTTCCAGAAGCTTGTCTTTAAAACCTAACACATGACAAAGATGCGAGACCAGAATTGTTGGGAAGATATTGCAACTAATCCTACAAGCAATTTTATCCAATGCAGCAATATTGTATTATAAAATTCTAATATATATTTTGCCAACATATTGACTTACAGGGCACAAGATGCTTGTAACTGCACAAGACAAAGATGTAAATGGTCTATAGAACCATTAAAAACTCACCAGATGTGATTTACACAAGTCATCGAGGCTTGCATGTGTATCTATGTCATCCTGTACCATTGGGAGATGCAGAGGTAGTCTGAACAGAGAAACATAAAAAAGAAATATTACCCAAATGTTGGATAGCTAAACACAGCAACCAGCAAATAAAAAAGTCAATAAAATAAACCTTGTCAGGATATGTTGGAACATCAGGATCAACATCTGTGTCGCCATTGTAATCTTTCAAATCTCCAAACACATTGGGATTTTCTTCTCCAAATTCAAATGATCTCAAAAACTGCATATTGAATGGTTAACAAATTAAATAATTTCTATTTCTCTAAAAAGATATAAATTAAATAAGTCAACAATATTAGACATGCCTAATTTACATGGACACACTGTAACAATGATGAGTACCTTTTCAAAACAAGGTGGTGATTGAGAACCATAATGTTCCTCCTACTGAGACTGCTATGCTTCAAAATGTTTAGCATGTTCAGGTATGATGATGCCTTCCATCTTTACCATAGGAAATAGAAATGTGTGAGTTATTTTTAAGTACCAATAACCCCCCATGGAGAACCTTTCACTGCTCCAAAACAGATAAGTAATGGTAGTTCAATGCATAGGTCATCAAAATAGCTTTACAAGACACTAAACAAAAGCGACATATCCATAAAGAATAGCTTCTGTACCTCTCCTGTAAGGCCGAATCTTTAGGTTGCCAGGTTCATGCAGATTCAATGGTTTCCATGGATCCGTCCTCATCATCAGAATAATCTCCAACAGGATCCTCTATATCATCTGGGTGAGGCATTTCAACATCATCAACAAATAAAGCTAGGTTCAACAGGATCAGACCAATGTTTGTTATCTAGACTGGTTTCTTGAGTTGAAAATTGGTCAGGATTCTCTCAAATTGGATCTAGACCTCGTAGGACTTCTCCAGTGGCCGATTCACGACCTGTGCCCACTGGTCTTGCTTTTGAGGAAGTGAAAACATTGACTCGGCTTTTAGAAGGCACTAAACTATCTTGAGGAGCCACACTACTTTCTTTACCAGAATGTTTTCCTTGTAGTGCAGAAAATGAAAGTGGTAGATTTGCTGGTGGCCTCACAATTTTTCTTTGTGCATCCTCTCAACCAACATTATTATCCAGAGATGTCCTTGTATGCACTGGTAAACTTAATTAAAGTGGCAAACATTAACGCTACTAATTTATCTTGGATTGAACAATCATGTGTGTGGAACTCTTTTATAGCGAATGTGTTAACTATATTCTTTTGCAAAGAAATTTTTGGCCACTAAATTTCAGATTATCAAAAAGTTACTGCCTTTATATGGTAACACAATGAGTAAACTAAAGATCAAATGACACCTTTTAATTTTATAATTCCAACCAAAATTAGTAATATAAAAGTAGGGGGGAAAGCGGCAAGGTCAGAAATCGAAGGTGAGTTACGTACTTGTTCTGGTCGGCAAGATCAGGAACTTCTTTTGCTCGTCGATGACATGCCAATGACACCTTTTAATTTTATTAGTTCCAACCAAAATCAGTAATATATAAGTAAGAAAAAACGAAAGGAATTCGTATAGAACTTGAGTTCATGTCGAACGTACCTGGATAGAAGCTAGAGTCTTCGTTCGATTCCAATCCAATTCTGATTCCGACTCGCTCAAACAAAACGGCGGCGCCGGCAACTCTGAAGAACGCGGCAGCAGGAGCGACGGCGTAGGGCCCCGCGTAGGCGCCGCCGACACTCCATATTCCTCGATCTGAGCGGTGGCGCTGGACATGGAACTCGAGCTGTGCCGGCGCTGCGCGCTGGATGGCATAGCGGCGACAGAGCTGCGTGCGAGACAGAGGAACGGAGAAACAGTGGCGCAGTGCGACGGCGAGCGACGCTGCATGCAAGACAGAGGAACGGGAAACGGCGGCGCGGTGCGATGGCGTGGCGCCCAGGAGACAAAAGGAACGACGGGGAGAAGAGGAGCGACGATGACTGGCGTGTGTCAGCTGTTGGGCCTGCAGCGAAGGAATGGGAGAGATATTAGCGACTGGGCCGACGGTTGGGCCAACATAGAATGGGCCGGACGAAAATCTGGGAGGAGAAACCCTTCCCTTTTAAATATTAGGTATAGATACAAAGAAGTGGCTGCAGTAACCATATAAGAGGAGTTTAGAAAATGACATGTTTGATAACGCTTTACTCCTTTGTTCTTTGGCTTTAGCTGCTTCATTTTCTCATGGAATGACTCTAATGAGAGAGCAGAGTAGAGAGGAGATGGAAAGTGATTTGGTGAAATTGAATATGAAGCCACGAGGAGCATGTTAACTCCTCTCATTAGAATCTGCGCTCGCAAAAGAAACTAAGAGCCAAATGCCCCCTAAACGTTGCCGTGTTGCCTGGCTGGGCTGAAATCCCTCTCTAAAAATTGACGACATGTTTCACCAGATCTCTGGTTTTTTTTTTCTATGTTTCCTTTTGAAGTACCTTTCGTGTCTCTTCCTTTAATTTTTCTATATTCTTCTCTAACACTTTATTTTATAAAGGAGAAGGGATTCTATTATTAATAATATAAAAATATAAAGACGCATGTAAAGGCAAATTATTAATTCTATAGGTCTCAGTACTCAGGAGAAACACAACTCACAAACTATCACAGAACGACGTAATGAGTACTCCATCATCAAACATTGTAATAATCTTATTGGATCATTTATTAATTTCAAATCAACCAAAGCACTACAATCGAATTTCTCTGTCTTCAAATAATCTAAGGATTTTTTTTTTCATGAACTGAAACCAGTACCTAGCTAAAAAAAAAAAATCTCAACTCATGGGAACCAAATATGACCTAATGATGTTCATTTACATTAAAACAGAGCTATTTATTAATATGTGTACTAAAATCAACCCAAATACTATAATCCAGCCTTTCTGTGTCCCAGAACTCTGTCGATTCTTCTGACCCTAGCTGATGAGACCAGATGCTGGCGCCATCTTTGGCGGGCCTTGTGTCCCCTCCCCCGGCTCTAGTAGAGGTTGGTACGAAAGCTAGCTCGCCGTGGCGATCAACAATATCAACATGGACAGTGTCCGGCCACTGGTAGAGTCTTGGGAAGAAGACCTTGTTCTGCATCCACTCGACTTTCGTCTTGCTCATCAACGTGGCGAGCGTGCCGGTGAAGAGCGCGCGCCCGCCGAGGCTCTCCACCTCGCGCCACTCCATCTCTTGCTCGTCGAGCCTGACAACGCGGACCGGTGTCCCGCGGCGGCCGACGAGGACGGCCATGAGCTCGCCGTCGTCGGACCCGAACAAGTACTTGTCCACCGGCTCCTCGTCACACTGGATCCCGAAGCTCGAGGGCTTGTCGAGAATTTCGAAGAAGCCGTCGTCGCTGTGGAGGGACTCGTCGTACACGGCCAGCTTCCCGTTATCATACAGCACGTAGAGCGAGCCACCATGGAGGACCGGGTTGGTGTTGGGCGACGCTTCCATGAACCCGGAGCTAGGCACGTCGGCGTAGTCCCAGTCGTACCACTCGCCGTCGTCGTCCTTGACGGTGACGGCGGTCCGGGGATGGCCGATCGTGTGGACGCCGAACATCCTCTCCGGCTCCTCCGCGCCGCCGTATTCGTAGACGACGAAGTGGAACCATCCGTATTTGGACTGTGGCAGCTCGTCGACGTCGCCGGTGACGAGGTCGGCTTCCAGTACCATCGACAGACGGCACAGCGTCAGGTGGCGCCCGGCGGCGCAGCAGAACTTGGCGCCTGGTGTCTCCAGGGTGCGGGAGACCTCGAAATTCTTGTGGTAGTAAGGGCTGTAGAAGCGTAGGTTGGTGGTGCCAACGTCTGCGGCGTTGAGGAGAAGCGGGGTCACCCAGGCCGGGTAGAAGGGCGCCACCACGGAGCGCCATTGCCTGCACGCGGCGCCGAAGCTCGGGTGGGTCGACCACGGCAGCCGCTTCAGGATAAGGCTCAGCAGATCCGTCGGGAGGGACGACCAGTCTCGTTCGTCTTGCGCCGCCATTGTCGTTGTTGTCGCCGCCGCCATCTACTTCCCAGTTCCCGTCGCCGGTCGCGTGGAGATGCGCCTGGGTAGTCGTACTCTCGGTGGCAGGCGGCAGCTGTTTTATGACGGTTTTCCTTGCGTCGTGTGTCCGTTTTGCCGTCAGGAGAGTTGGAGAGGAGAGGACTTCCCTGTATCCACGTGTGCGCCGTCGGAGGGTATAAGCGGGCAGAGTCCTGATGGTCTGAGCAGGCTAAGTTTCATTCAAATCGTGCATCTCCCTACCTCACAGAGTCCAGCGGTATGACTATTACCGAAAGTGGCGTCAATGCCTATTGATCAGAGTTGAAATTGGCATCTATCCAAAAGTCGAACAAAGCACATTAAACGATTGTTTACTGGTGTCGACAGCCTTTCGCCTAGTCATGCTCATGCAGGGAGAGCAGCGACCGTCGACAAGAAAAGCCATCTCTACTCGCTACTCCCTCCGTCCATGGAGTATGTCGTCCGGGAAGCGTGTTTATGAGGGAGGCATGGTTTTCCAACGATAAAGTCTATGGGACAGAGGGAGTATGCCTAATAATGATCAACATGGCATACATATATATGGGGAAAAAAACAAGCGTGAACAACGGCGGCCCAAGAAAATCGATCGTGTCCGGATGATCGTGGGCTCATGGCAGTTTATTGAGCCATAGTGACATGGAAATAAAATATCCGTGCAATCATGGCGTACAGATATAATTAGCATCCCATCACTGTACCATCCTTTCTCCATCAATCGTATTCGCGGTGGTATTTTCGCCATAAACTACCGGATTTCCGATCGCGACGAAGGAAGGAAGAGGCAGCCGCACGAGGAAAACAAAGGGTGCTCGAATGATCCGGTTTCGGCGAGGATGAGGCGCCCAAAACTTGGCGCGATCGCCACGACAGCAAAGCTAATCTGTTCTGAGGCCCCCGTGCCCGTGCCGTGCCCGTGCCGTGCCCGTCGCGCGGCAGCTGTCCGAGCTCAGGTGGATTGGATGCCAGCTTTCGTCACCCGCTCACTCACCCGTCAGGCCGTCGTCGTCACCCAGCACGACGATCCCTTGTGCACGCGAGCACGCCACGGCTACGACGACCACGAGCTCTCCCTCCCTCGCGGTGGGCTCGCGGAGATACCGTATCGCCGTGTCGTCGTCATGGTTCGCACCGTCGAGAACGACGTGGAGTTTTTCGTTAGAGAAAAGAGAATCACGTGGACGAATCGGATGGCGGAGGCAAACGACGTTGACGGGTAGAGAAAAACGATTGCTGTCGACTGCCAAGCGAGCTTTCAGGACGGTTTTGCAAGCAGACAGGTGCAGATGGACCCGAACTGATTGATGTTCATCAATCACCCGCGGCCGGCATCCCTATCGGACGCGCGCACGCTGTTGTTCCTCCGGCAAACAATCAGGCAGGCGTACAGTGCAGTGGCGGAGCAGTACGCTACTACAGTACGTACTACGTCGTAGATAGAGTATTCTTTTGGCACGACGAAAAAAATTGGCTCTGGACTCTGGGAGAACCCGGTAGCGGGGCCCCCCGATGCAGAAGCCAGAAACGTTGCGTGGCCCACAGCCACAAATATGATGATGGTCTGGGACCCAGAAAGCATGATTGCTGCTCCCGAAGGAAGATGCACAGGCCGGAAGGATAGAACCGTCCAGTGTCCAGTCCAAGGGCAGAATCGGAAGGTCCGCGGCCCCAGAAAGAGAAAGCGGACCACCCAACTAGCCGTTGCAGTTGTATCGCATGCCATGCCAGTAGGTCGGATTGGGGGGACCCGGACTGGACGCCGCGTGAGGCGTGACACGGTCCACCCCCCCACGGTGTGGCGTCGCGCCTGGATCCAGCCCGTTGGCTTCCCGGGGAAGAGCGTCCCAACAACGCCCACACGTGGCGGCCGGCGAGTCGGCCGGCCTCGGAGTGTGGAACTGGCCGTTGGGGCGGCGGGGATTTCGGACTTTTGTGGGTGGGTGCATGAACATGGGACGAGACGGGAGGGCTCGCGAGAAACCGAGTCGTTCCGCGAGTCCGCTCACCGCCCCGCGGAAAAAAAGTGTGCCGGGTGCGACCGTCGGCAGCTGCTCGCGGACTGTTGCTACAGGCGTGTGTTATGTGATCGAGCACGTCTAAAACACTAGTAGTAGTAATTAAAAGTTTGGTGGAAAGACAAGGCGTGATATGGAACAGGAATACTCCGTATACTAGCTGCGAATGATTCCATGCGCATAGGCTAAGATCTCGACCAGACGGTGATGGCCACGTTGCATTTCTTAGCCAAGAATCCAAGATGGTCGTGCTCGTGCCTGTTGTTAGGCTAAGGATGGCGATGTCTAGGGGTATTTTTTTTATTTGCTATAAAGGCATTGTTATCCATGTCCTGCCGTTTTTCTATTCAGATGTCATGATCTATTTCTTTTGCCGAAAAGTGCAGAGTTCTTTTTTGATAAGCTCTCTAAAAACGACCGTCGGCACCTGCCGCAACAGAATCAAACTTTTTAACTTTGACTAATTTTATAGAAAAACAAATATCATGACATAAAATAATTATCGTGGATAAAAATATATTGTATGATATATCTAATGATACTTGTTTTTTAGTACATAGAATGAAAATACATGTAAACCAATACTTGTTTTTGCTGATCACTAACATGTTATATTCCTAAAATTTAGATTGATATGAACTATTGATATTGTTATGCTAAAACATGTTTTTATATAAATTGGTGATTCTGCAAAAAAAAGATTAAAGATCGTTCAATTGTTTTTTCTAAACAGTTAGGATCACAGTTTAGGGGTCTATTTGGATCCATCAACACTAAAATTAATAGCTAAATTAGTATTAGTGGATCCAAAGATAATAGACCTACTAATTATTAGGGCTGCCAACTGTTAGTCTCACTAGTAAGTTTGGAGTTGCTAATAGTTCATATGTACCTTCAATTCACTCTCCAACCACCTATTAGCAGGTCGATACAAACAGTGTATGTTAAAAATCAGCAGTCTCCATTTTTAAATTATAGTTTATTTGTTTTTTTACTTAAAATTTGATTGTTTGTTTTATTCAAAAAAATTATACAAAATAGTGAAATTTAAATTTATTCTTGAAAAACTAAAGTAAGCCACAACAAAAAAATATGATATTTTGCCTTAATGGCTTGTTCTTCCGGACAATGCCTGTCATCCGCTAGCTTTGCTAATTGCTAAACAAATAACAAAGCATCCTGCAGACGTTTGGGAGTAGGCAATGTGGATGGTGACACGGTGTAAACAAACGAAAGAAAACCGTGAGAGCCAAAGAAAGATACCAACCCCAACCCCAAGCTCCATCCTAACACGCAGCACTGTACCAACCCAATCTCACTGGGCTCGCCCAACGATTAACGACGGACGAATCAATCAGCATCAGCATCAGCCACAGGTCGTCCTCCTCCACGCGACGCCACCACGCACACGGCGCCTCCCTCCCTCCATCCCTCCTCACGCTTATTCTCACCGCCCACGCAGCCGGCCACGCCCCAGTCCCGACCCAGCTCATCATAATCACCTCGCCCGCCCTTCGCCTTCCTTCACCCTGACGCCGCAGCGGCCACCCAAATAAAAACACGCCGCGCCGCCTCGACGCGGCGCGCTCCGTCTTCCTCCCTCCCCATTCCCTGCCTTCCAAATCCAAACCAGCCAGACCGCCGCCGCCGCCGCCTCGCCCTCCCCCTCTGCCTCTAATCCCGGCATCGCCGTCGGCCTCGCCACGTCGGAACCCTAGCGGACGGATCGTCATTCGTTCGCGCGCGTCCCCCGCCCCGCCCCGCCATGGAGGAGTTCGCGCGCGCGGTGGAGGACGGGCTCAAGCTCTCGAAGCGGCTCGTGCTCCCGGGAGGCGTGCCCCGCCGCGCCCGCCGGCGGGGATGGACCGCACAGTGTCGGCCGTGGCGGCGTCGGGGCCCGACCCGCGCCTGCTCCCCCACCGCGCCGATGGCCTACGCGGTCGTCACCGACCCGGCCGCCGTCGACACCCCCGACGTGCCCAGCTACCAGCCCTACGTCTACGGCCACCTCGACCCGCCCGCGCTCATCCCGCTGCAGATGAAGGAGGTCGACCTGGCCGTCGACTGCGCGCTCGACGCCGCGCAGGTCACCCTGCGCGCGCGCTGGTGGCTGCACTGCATCACGCGAAGCCGCGAGTGCGACGTGCGCCTCGTCCTGCCGTTGCGAGAGCAGGTGAGCACGATCGGATTTCTGCGCTATGTTATCGCGGCTTGGCATTTCGCTCGCATTCTCTGCTTTTTTCCCCCTGATTCTGTTGAGTGTTGACCTGTCTCGTAAGATTCAGTTTGGTGGGGGCCTAAATGATTGCGGGTTGTAGTATAACCAAGCTGTTTGACCAGAGCGATTGGGTCAGGGAGGCCCATGTATTAATTTGATGTTCGGTGTATGGACTTTTGCCTTTCCATTGCGTTTTTTTATCTGTGCATATGACCCGTAAGCTAATGCTATTCACTCCACAGCATGACTCATTTGATGCGTTTGTACCTAGTTGCCGCCGGTGATGCTGGGTTAATTTGGCTGCGACCAATGATTTGCTCTGTAAACTACAGGTATCACTAAGGCTGGGTTCATGGATTCTTAGATAAGCAATATGAGTGTATTCACGCTGTCGATATAACAGAATAGTAATTTTCAGTGTAGTTGTTTGCAGTTAAAAGAAATTCCTTGCTTTGCCCATGGGAAATAAAAACCTAGAAGGGAAATTTTGGTTCTGCCGAGAGGTAACCTGATCTTCATGACAGTGAACCTGTTACACAATGGGCAATCTTGCTCATTGTGCACGGAGGATCATCTGGTTTTCCCATTTGGACGCAAATTGGATTGCTTGGGCTTTGATTCAGCATCTGGCAGTGACGTTATATTTATATGTGATGTTCCTTAACATCCAGTGGAATACATACTTTGCAAAATGGAAATTAATTTTCATATTCAAGTTTTTATTCTCTTTTAATGACTGTTGCGTGTCATTTGGGTCCGTGCAAGGTCTGCATCTTGCCTGCTTTCAGACAAATATTATTTTATCTATTGATTGATGTTCTGATTGCTGGTGATATTTTTTTAACGCTTGATGTTCTGATTGCTCAATTTCATAACATGATAGGTACACGTAACAAAGAATTTCCCTGTTTCATCATTTATTTATATGCATTGCTTTCATCCATTATTGATAGACATCACCATAAAATCAAGCCAAGCATTGACTATCTTGCTTACATATGTTGTTAAGAAACATCAGTTTCCATTTGGATTGGTCTCAACCTAAGAACGGTTTGGCTAATAGGGTTCAATTCTAGGCGCTGAGGTTACTGTCGGAAGAAGATCATATAATACCCAAGTAATCGAGGTAGAAGACCACACTTTGGAGAATCATGCAAAAATTGAGAGTGGTGGCCTTTTGAAGCCACATCTGTTTTTCTTGACAATACCTCAGGTATGTGCGTTGGTCTCCCCAATTCCTTGTTTTTGATGATTGGAAGTGCTAACATGTTTTGCTGATTCACTGCCTGTCTAATTAATCAAGGTTGAAGGAGGATCAGATATTTATGCTACATTTCGATGGTCTCAGAAGTTACTATATGACAATGGGCGTTTTTCTGTTGACATACCTTTCCGTTATCCATACTTTGTCAACCCATTACCAAAAGTGTTCATGAAGAAGGAAAAAATTCAGTTGACTGTGAACAGTGGTTTTAGTAAAGAGGTTTTGCTGCAAGGAACAAGCCACCCATTGAAGGTGATCTAATTTTATTAACTGTCCTGATGTGCATTTGGAGCATTAGGAACTCTGCATAGGTTTGATCTTCTGGATTTTTATTTTCATTTCAGGAAAAGGGTAGGCAAGGAGATAAATTATTTTTCCATCATGAAGCCATTGTTGAGAATTGGTCGAGCAAAGATTTCAATTTTTCATACAGTGTGAGTTTTTCTGCAATGGTGTTCCCTACAAGCCAATGCCGAGCTATCTTGTGAATCAAGCTCAACAAGATATTCAACAGATAAAAGTTTATAATCTTGCTGACTATTCTGTCCTTTGCGTAATTTAAATTTAAATTTATGTTGATATGTGTAGGTTTACTCGGGTGATTTGTCTGGTGGTGTGCTTGTGCAACCCGCCAACATTACGTGACTATGATGAAAGAGATATGTTCTGCATTTTTCTTCTACCTGGAAGTGGCAACAGAAAGGTTAGTTGCTGCTACTTGCAACATTATCTTGATTGATATCCCTGCGCTTGGAAGTTGGAATGTTATCTATTTCAAGGTCCAAGCTGGTACAGCTCCTTTTAAGCTGCATGGAATTTACCATGAGGTTATTCTAAATTGTCATTCGCCTCTATTCTCCTTTTAGTACCTTTGTAGCCTTTTAGTACCTGTTTTGGTTCATCGGCTCAGAAGAAGTTCATCATGATGTTGTCCCCTTTGTATTTCAAGAAATATGCCTTCATGGTCCTTCATCTCATCCGAGCTATTTCAATAGGTATTCAGAAAAGCAGTTGTGTTTATTGTTGACACAAGTGGAAGCATGCAAGGAAGGCCTCTTGAGAATGTCAAGCGTGCAGTTTCTACTGCTCTTTCAGAGCTTGTGGAAGGGGATTATTTCAACATTATAACATTTAATGATGAGCTTCACTCATTCTCGTCCTGTTTAGAGCAAGTAAATGACAAAGCAATAGCAAGTGCAACTGATTGGATGAATGCAAACTTTGTTGCTGAGGGTGGCACAGATATTATGCATCCTTTGAGTGAGGTATGGCCGTATGGCATTTTGAACAACCTCAGTTGGGATTTTTGAATTTTTCTCATTTTATAATCTGAATTTCTCCTGTTTTGTTATTCATATTTGTCATTTCTTCATGTAAGGCAATGGCATTACTATCAAGTGTTCATGACACACTTCCTCAAATCTATCTTATTACTGATGGTTCTGTTGATGATGAGCATAACATCTGCCAAACTACAAAGACTGAGCTCACCAACAGAGGGTCTAAATCTCCCCGAATTTCTACTTTCGGACTAGGTAATATTATTGTGACTTCCGATCAAAACACAGACACAATTTTTGTAGTACCTTAGTTCTTGACTTGAGTTCTTTTGCCTTATTTCACCAATTTTCTTCTCATAATTTTATATGCAAGTGTTGATTCCTGTGCAAACAAAAACTATGCGTAGTTTAATAGGATTGTTAACTCTGTGGTGTGCAACTATTGTGAATCAAATTATGTTTGTTCTTTTTCTTGTGTAGTTTGTCAAATTATGTTTTAGATATTACATGTTTTCTAATTTCTTTCATGTTGTGACTTGAACATGTTAGGATCGTATTGCAACCACTATTTTCTGCGCATGTTAGCTTCAATTGGCAAGGGACATTATGATGCTGCACTTGAAACAGGTACCTGTGGTTCTTGTCTTTGCATTATGATCTGGCTTCATGTACCTTTCCTATTGTCGTTTATGTATAATTAGGAATGGATATGGTATGACCTCATGATTCCATTGCTTGTTGATGTATTGCAAATATGACATGTAATCAGTTCTAGCTGTGGTTATTTATACATTTTATCCAATTTCCTAAATCTCCTTGACATAGACCTTCTGTTTTGTTTTCTGGGTCTTCAGAGCTAGCAAGCTTTTTTGTTCGCATTTGCTCTAGTTTTTATATGTTACAATGCCTTTCTTTTTTAAAAAAATTATTATGTGCATATTATTGATCTCGAGTTCAACAAACAAATTTAATCTTTCAGAGATCACCACTATTATTGCTATATGCATGCATTGGACTAGTAAATATATAAATATATGCTTTTAACCTTTTTTTACTGAATCTGTTATCCAGCATCAATCGAGAATCGGATTCTTAAGTGGTTCAGGAGAGCATCAAGTACAATTGTGGCAAATATCTCCATTGATGCTATGACACATCTTGATGAATTCGAAGTGAGTTTCTGCATGATTGATTAGTAATTATACCTTTTTTTGTTGCTTTTTTATTTTAAATGTTTGTGACAGTAGAGCTTTATAAAACTACCTTTGTATGCTTAATTTTGGAAGTGCAGATGTATAGACTAAAATTTTTACTGTATAATCCATGATAAGTTTTTCATTTATTATAAAGTTTCCAGTGTGTGTTCTTGAGATTATATGAGTCCTTGGTAACTATTCTATTTGTCAATAAAGAAACTAACATCTTTTTAGACCGGGTTGGTGGCCAGTAAAGATTCTGCATGTTTATATAGAACACACAACAGAGCTGCATATCATTGTATTAAGAAGAAAGATTCTGCAAGTTTTACTGGAAAATTACCGGTTTTGGTTGTCTAATTGTTGTTCTTTTATTCTTTAGGTGGATTCTGAATACATTCCAGACCTTTCAGCATATTCTCCTTTGTGTGTCTCTGGAAAATACCAAGGAAAATTCCCAGACATAGTTAAAGCTAAAGGTTACTTAGCTGACATGAAGGAAATCTCGATTGAACTGAAGGTCCAACAACTAAAGGAAATACCTCTTGACAAAGTAAGATGCTGAAGCTATTTTTTGTAGGGTTATGCTTGTGACTTCTCTTCTTGAGTTTTCACTTAGGACAAAACTACAAACATGATAATACAGCATTCTTGATCAATCAAATTTTGGGTAGCCAAGAGAGTTTCCACAAAATAACATGTTCTTCTGGACAGTGGACACACCTATATTAAAACTCACTTTTAAAAGTTTCACTTGGTGGGGACTGACCGGAATACGTAATAATTTAAGAAGTTTAGTTTTAAACTTTTGCGAAACAATGTGTGTTATTATTGCGAAAATATTCCTGGAAGCTCTGCTTTTGAGATAGTTTGGTCAAAATCTGTGTTGTCAAAAAAAATATTTATTCATTAAGGATCTTTGTGTATGAATTTCAGGTATTGGTGACACAACAGATTGATCTTATGACAGCAAAGGCATGGTTTTCTGCAGACAAGCAACTGGAGAGAAAGGTGGGGTATTTGGTCAGATAAATGATTGCGCTAGGGTGTGTTTAGTTTTAGGCCCTAGCAGTTCCAAGCAAAAATTTGGCCATGCTGAGGAAACTTGGCCTCCTTTTTTTGGACAACAACATGGCCTTTCTTTGGTTGGATGCCAAAGTTTTGGTGGCCAGCCAATCCAAATTCTGGCTGACACACAAAAAAAAAAAAACTCTAGTGAACTCGGGTGGCCAAAATGGCCTTCCCAGTTTTGGCTAGACAATTTTTGGCTTAGCTACAAAAAAAAGAACAAATTTTGACTGGTCAAAGCATGGCCTTTTGTTTTTGCTTTGCCTGCACCATCCTAGATTTCCTTGGCTTTGCAATTGTCCTTTTGCCCTAGACCCAAAATTTTGTCTTTGTGTTTTGTAATGGTGTAAATTGAAGGGCAAATTAACAGAACTCAAGATGCACTGCTATTTACTGTGAGAGAAACTATGAATAAACGATTTTTTTCAACTTCAAACTGATTTGCCAAAGACTTAAATGTTTTTGAAAAGAGCATGCCACAAACACAGCAAAACAACCTCCAACTAACCTTTGTAGTGCGTAGTTTATTTTTGCTTTGGTTTTCTCCCTTGCAAATCTTCGAATAACAAGGGATTCTTCTCAACCTTGCAGGTGATTAAATTAAGCGTACAAAATAGTGTCCCATCGGAGTACACAGATATGATCTATCTTCAAACAAATCAGGATAAAGTAGATGGAAAACAAAAGGTATGTCCAACATGTTATTCTTCCATGATATGCATAAACCCTTCCATAAAATGACTTTTGATAAGTTGCGTTCCTTTTCCAAATTTAAATCAATTAAATGTGGGACTTTTCATTTATGAAGGCAATAATTTTGGCTCATAACTATTTACTGATGTTGGCCCGTTGGCTGCAATTATAAGTAGTTTGATGTGAAGGGACTTCTTGCTGAGCTTTGTGTACTTGAACAGGTCAAGCAAAAACTAAAAGGACAGAAAGGCAGAGATGAGCTAAGGATTCCGCTTCATGGCCTGAAACTGGGGTTCGGTAACAAAGAAGCTACAAGGGAGAATCTCATTGCAGGATTTGGGGACAGGAATCTGGCAGAGAAATTTGTGATGCACAAAAAGGGTAAGGGCTGTTGCAGCCGCGTTGCTGACTGCCTCTGCTGCATGTGCTGCATCAAGGCGTGCAACAGGATGAACGACCAGTGCGCCATTCTGATGGCACAGATCTGTGCGGCTTTAGCGTGCCTTGGCTGCTACGAGTGCTGTGCGGAGGTGTGCTGTGGAGGGTCAGAGTCCTAGTAGGAAGTAGGGGAAGCCTGGGCGTTGTGTTTTGTATATTGCATGGAGGATTGGAGATTTGGAATGTACATAATAGAGTTCGCGGAAGCCGGGTTGTGTGGGGCGAGGATGATATATCAGCTTAGATCGACGATCGGTCTTGGTTGTACAGTTGTCTCCGTCCAAACATTCTAATTTGTTCTCGTTACATGCAATGCAAAAGAGGGATGACGCATTCGAGCCGTATTTCTGCTTATGTGTAGTGTTTCTGAATATCTGAATATCTGGCTGTTCAGTGTTGGGAGTTGATGAGGCTGTTTGGCTCTCCAGTCACGATCAGCCACGCCGTTAAATCGAGTTCAAATTGTAATGAAAATTTACGTAAGGTGTGGGGTGTAAATCGCGGTGGGCGATACGGTCTCTTAAGAATGACACTGAAGAAACAACTTTTCATGAGATTTCTAACTATAAACTATTTTTTCAACAAAAATATCTGTCCTTGTGACCGACGCCGTCAAGCCCTCAAGGTCAAGGAGCTTACCATTTTTCCAGCGGCGCCACATCTAGGTTGTGGCGTAAAAAATCGGCACCCAAGTTTTAGGAAAAAAAGAAATATGACTAGCAAATGCAATGGCTGACATAGTTTTATTTCATGCTCCATCTTCTAAATTATATAAGACGTTTTGGATTTTTTTTAATACATAATTTTACTATCCCTCTAAATATAGTGTACTAGAAGTAAAGTCTATGAATCTGGTGCCGTAAGCTGTGGCGTGCATTGCAACAAACATGCCCGATAATTTAGTTTGGCAACTGTGGCGATATCCTGAATGTGATGCTCAACATTGATCCGGAGTATGACACTCGGAGAACTGCGAATCCTGTCTACAGAGAAGTGCAAGTTGTCTTCCCAAATAGTAGAATGCAGTTGAAGTACATGCTAGAGAAAAAGAAGCTCCATAATTGTGGCCAAATGGCCTGAAGCATACTCCCTCCGTTCCTAAATACTTGTCGCTTCGCTTTTCGAGAAACAAATGCCGATAATTTTAATAAATAATAAATATCATTGATTAGTATCATAATTAGTATCATCGGAAAGATCTTTGGATCTAGTTTTTTAATAAAATTATTTAGAGATATAAATATTATACATATTTTCTATAAATTAAGTCAAACTTGTGGCACGTATCCCACAGCGACATCTAAATAGGGACGGAGGGAGTATTTTACATTTTGCATCTAGTCTAGAGTATAAAGAAAGAGTGGGTGCCCTGCCCATGCACATGCAGGCATATGCACTTATGCAGGCCGTGCACCACCTCTGGGACGTGGGGGGGATCTCGGCCCTGCCCCTGCGGTCACCGGGCAGCCAATGGGAGGCCCGTCCGTGCGATGCGAGAGGCGGGACAAGTGTCACGACAGCGTGCACGGCCAGGGCTCCCCGTGTCGGGCTGACACCTGTTTGTTAATGACCGGTCCCTCCCCGCCTAAGAGCTAAGATTAACTAGTGGAGCGCCGCGATTACTAGAATGATTAATTAGTCCCTCGTCGTAGATTACTCCCCACGAGGTCCTCCCTCTCCCTCCTCCCGGCCCGCGGCCGCCTGATTGCCGGGGAGGAGGCGCGATGGTCTCATGGGCCGCGCGCGACCCCCGACAAGGAGGAGGAAAGGAAGGAGGAATACAGTAGGGCCCGAATGGCTGGGTGCGTGCGAGCCCACGTCCGCGCGCCGGGATTTGGCTCCAACGAACGGACGCGCACCACGTGGGCCAAGGCCATTGGCTGCCGCGCACAGGGCACCTGGGACTGGGTTAAATTCTACGGGGCCTGCTTACTGGTCGGGATCTGTCTGTACCATTGGGCGCCGGAGTCTGTAGCATTGTTGCATGCATCGAAGTATCGAGCCATCTCTCTTGTTTGACAATTGACAGTAGTAAGTGCTTTGGAGTGTTACGTTTGAATATTAGCTACTGCTGTTAAAAAGTCGTTACCATGGGAACATCCATCAGCAAGTACCGAGACGCCAGACACGGCGTCGATGGCGTTCGCAGGTGCAAAGCCATGCCACACGCTTTTTTTTTTTGTTAAGATTTATGCTTTTAGATTCACTACAAGAAATATTTTCATAATCTATAACAATTCATATATGTAAACTATAAAGAATTTTTTAAATTAATGGTCAAAGATAGTAATGTCATATATGTGGTGTAAAATGAACCGAATGTGTTGTGCTTCAGGTAGTTCACCATGGTGCAAAACTTGCTCCTGATCGTCAAGATAGAAATGGACCAGTGGGTACATGCGGGAGCCTTTGACCTTAGTAGTTTAGCCGCCAAATAGTCTCAACGGGCACGCGTTGACGTGGTTGTGGTTGTCTCCGCGGTTGGGGGTAACCGGCCATATCTATTTGTATGTACCCTCTCTTTAATATGACGACGATACATAATACGTATTCGAGAAGAAAAAGATAGTGACTTAGAACAATGCCAATGTGGCATGTAAAAAATAACAGAGAAGTTATTGACATTTGTAAGCTTGACACATGAATTGAAGAATATGCACACTAATCCTCTATTTTTGTGGTGCCAAAACCAGCTCAACAAACACAAATGTGGCCACTACACAGGTAGAATTTGCTAGGTTTAAGCCCCTATACTCAAGTTCACATTTACTACATTTAATTGATCTTTCAGTGTTAGATGACATTTTAGTCGAAACCGAGACATGCTTCAGCAAACTTTGTCAATGTAGAGATTTATGAACCGAATCGCTTGGAAGTGGTGTTCATTCATACGCCCTGTTCGCTTGTCTTATATATAAGCCGGATTTATCAGCCGTTCGAACAATATTTTTCTCTTACGGTAAACTAGTCGGCTTGTCTTATCAACCGGCTTATATGACCAGCCGAACACCCCTACGTTAGCATCAATGTGTTGTCTATATACAAAAAGGAAGATATTGCTTCGTTGTACATGGTTCCCCAGCGTGGGTGTAAAACTCCCACATTAATCTCACAACCAAAAGGAAAATACTACGAAGTTTCCACCAAAAATAAGCTTTAATGAATGTCCATGATTCGCCTCGGCAGGTGTAAGAAACTCCCATACATTGATCCCAAAATCACGAAGGAGGTGTTACGATCTTTCGTTTTATTGGTTGACATAATAAAGAAAACTTTCCCACTGTGCATTTAGAACTCCATGCATACGCTCATATCTTGGGAAAAAAATGTCCAGTACTGCCGAGCACCGACATATATATATTTTCTACTTCACTCAAGTAGTAAAATTAACATCCAATCAATGTACATGTAAGAACGTAACTGGGTGCGATTGTGCAATTTGGCCACTAACATCAATATCTAGCTAGCCATGGGTTGTTACTTGTGCAGCAGACTATAGGCTCGCTAACCCTATTTAATTCAGGGGGAGGGGACCCTGCTGGTTGCATCCAAAGCCCAAGCCACTCTACTCTCCTTTTCTTTCACTGCATATGCATGCTTCTCTTTCTCTCAATGAATATGCATGTAGTGGATGCATAGCCAAGGCGGCGGCGGCGTCCTGACTGACCAATCACAGGACACCTTCAAAACCCTGGAACCGATCGAGCTTCTGCTGCCTCCCACTTCCAGCCGCTCTTGCAGACTGTCTGTCACACTCTGCTCTGCTCGGATCTTCAGAGTACTGCTAATCCTTCTCCGGCAGCAGTACCATGGGGGTAAATTCCACTGAAAGCTAGCTTTTGGTTGTTTCATCCACTGTCAGCTATTTTCACCCTGTGTTCTTTTCTATCTAGTGTACTTTCCGCGGTTAATTTTGCATTGTCGTCTGCACTATACAGATCATTAACTGGATGCATAATCGCTTCAATGGTAAACACGAGAAGAGGCGATCCGAGGCCGCCGCCGCTGCCGCCGCCGCCACCTTTAGCTCAGCTCACGGTGAGTGATTCCTTTCCTTTCGTAGCACAGTCGTTGTTAGTTGTTACCTCGCTGGCGCATGTACGTGTTGCATTCTTCTTAGCTTCGTGCTGACGAACGAACTGGCCGCTCTTGCATTGCATTGCATGCATGATGCTGCATTTCTACGTCAGAAACCTGCCGCCAAGACCACGCGCGCGAGGAGAAGAGCGCCACCGGCGACTGGCCGGCACAGGGCCTCCTCTCGATCGGAACACTGGGCGACGACCCACCGCCGGCGGTCGGAGCCCCGCCGCGAGCGTCGCAGGCCGACGTGCTGGACTTCACCATCGAGGAGGTGAAGAAGCTGCAGGACGCGCTGAACAAGCTGCTCCGGCGCGCCAAGTCCAAGTCCAGCTCCCGCGGGTCGGGCGCCACCGACGAGGACCGCGCCAGCCAGCTGCCGCTCGACAGGTTCCTCAACTGCCCCTCCAGCCTCGAGGTCGACCGGAGGATCTCTCTTAGGCACGCGGCCGGCGACGGCGGCGAGAACGGCGAGTTCTCGCCGGACACGCAGATCATACTCAGCAAGGCCAGGGATCTCCTCATCAACAGCAACGGCGCCGCCATCAAGAAGAAGTCGTTCAAGTTCCTCCTCAAGAAGATGTTCGTCTGCCATGGCGGCTTCGGCCCTGCACCGAGCTTGAAGGATCCAGTTGAATCAAGAATGGAGAAGGTACTACTACCTATGTTAGCAATCGCAACGCACATGAAATATATATGTCCTGAACTCATGTCTGCTTGTCGGTCAAAGTTGATGTGCTAATTTATATGGTTCTCTCCTTCTGTGTTGCACACGCAGTTGTTCAGATCGATGCTTCAGAAGAAGATGAATGCTCGCCCGAGCAATGCTGCTGCAGTGTCATCCAGGAAGTACTGCCTCGATGACAAACCGAGTGGGAGGAGGATGATACGGGATGGTCGTCATGATGAAGAGGATGATGAGAAGGGCTCTGACAGGATCAAGTGGGATAAAACTGATACTGACTGTAAGAACATATGTGCTTTCAAATTTAATCACAATATGCACACGGTTAAATAACAATGCATATGAAAACTTTATGCGATGAGCTAGCTCTGCCAGTAATAAGCATGGATCACTGAATGAGATCTCTTGGTCTTTGCAGTCATTGTTCTGGAGATCTAGGTCAAGAAGCTCGAGTTCAAGGTCATTGTGGTGAGCTAGCCTCCCCTTTTTCCTTCCTTCTTCTCTTTTTTGGGCCGGTTCTCTGGCTCATTGTAATCGTATTTTTTTCAATTAATTTCTCTGTAGGGGTGCAAACCCCTACAGTTTCGCTAAAAAAACATTGAAACACTGCAATTAAAAGTATATAAATTACCTGCCAAAGCTGTATGATTTTTTTGCAGGTTCATTGCTAGTGCTAAAATTTGGGTGGTTTGATCTTTCTTCGCAGCTTATGAGTGATGGCCTTTACTCAGAAGAGAAATCCCATTAAAATGGTGGGACAATAATCCCTATTGAAGAAATGTTCAGTTGAACAGCAAATTGATCAGACGGGATATATATTACTGTACTTTCCTTTTCCATCTCATCTTCAGATGCCAGATATGTTAATGTTCCATAATATATATATATATATATATATATATATATATATATATATATATATATATATATATATATATATATATATATATATATATTATCCTACGTATTGTATTAAGAGAAGTGATTTCAGTTAGTGAACGTAACCCTGATGATAAAATTTTATTCAATTGTGACCCCATCTCAAGCCCATGGCATTCCTCATGAAGCATATGATTGCGTGAAATTTATACACCCGAATGTTCAGAAGTAGCATTGCAAGTTGGATTGTTGGAACATATGCTTATTGCCGAAACCGGAAAGCTAGGCTGGACCTGAAAGTACACCCGAAATCTCATTGGCCGTCAGGATCAGAGGCAGCTCCCCGGCACATTTGTGTGTGTTCGTGCCCAATTGTGGGAAAAAAAAGGCGCCAAGGAGTGCGTGCCAAGCAACATTGTACACCTTTGGCAGATGCCGAGATGTGCCATTGAATATGTGCTCACTGCTCACTGTAATCATATGTATAGGCTTGCAGATACCGAGTGCCGTGTTCAATAGAATCAATACAAATTATTGAACAATACAAATACACAATACACAATAGTAGTAGTAGAGCTAGAGTACATATAATACGGCGTGGTAGCACTACTTGTGACTTGTTGCAGATGGTTCCTGAGGATCTCCACTCTCTAGAAACATTTGGTCTTTGTTAGTTAAGGGGAGGATCCTAGGGATCCACTAGATAAAAGGTTGCCTACAATTCTTTTCTCCCTGGCTGTGCAAGAATGTTTGGGCAGGGTAGAGACACCTATCATTCATCGCTGGTGCAGGGACGGATGGATCGATGCATAAAACTATCGAAAAATGGGTGAATTGTGGTGTTCTAGGAGCCGAGAAGCTGCCGCCATGTGGTCCTGAATCGCGTGTCGCTTTTGGTTAAAAAAAAAAAGAGAAGAAGAATGGCTAGTAGGAGTACCTCCATTTTTTTCCCCTGAAATATGAATCCAGCAGATGGTCAACTCTGAGTGTGTCGTATCTTCGGTGAATCGGCGTGATATTCAGATAAGATTGCAGGCAGCTATCACCATGGGAACTAGAGGACCCAATTTGGGGATTCAGATGTCAACTGACTGACTGGATGGCGGAGAAATGGCATGCTCAAGATTTTTTGAGAGGATCTGGATCTGCTGCAGATTTAGTCCTAATCTTGTTTCCTCGTGAATTTGAGTCGGTTTTTAGGCATATAGGCTTCTTCTGATTGAGACATGAGGTAAATGCTTCTGAGTATAACAATGTATCTGAACGATTTGATGCGTTTATGGGTTTCCAAATACAGAATAAATATAGCATTACTCCACACACAGCTTGCATAGCCTCAAACTCGAATCGAAGGATGAACATTTCCCAGCAGTATCTGCGGTGAATCGGCGAGGTTATCTAATCGGATGAGATCGCGCAGCTATATCATTATGGGAACTCGGAACACGGCTGGGATTCTATGTTGACGGACAGACTTTTTTTTTTTTTTTTTTTTTTTTTTTTGCAGACTCAGGATTTGTATGATGACTCGAACGAGTTGTTTTAGTATATATATATATATACACTGGGGAGTTTTTTTTAAAAAAAATTACATAGTATAACTCACGAGGCTCACAACGAACCACACTCATTCTATGAAGACCGTAAATCCTATCCCTAAAAATTGGGCCGATAATCCTCAAAATTGATAAAATTACCTTAAATGTCTCTTTATCGAGAGGGACATGCATACCACTGAAAGTAACATTGTTAACACTTTTCAGATGGAAGGAGTTTTTAGGTACACTTTTAGGTCATTGTACGTGCAATGAAAACAAAATTCAGAAATTAAGAAACTAGATGGATGCTCCGCGCGTTGCCGTGAAAATTATTGCTAATGATTTGAAATAAAATTACTTATACAATTATAAGTGAAGATTAAAGGATAACATGGCATACTGATGTGGACAACTAAATGCATGATGTATCTTGATCACCATAAATACATCAAACAGTGGGCTGATTTGATGGATAGTTTACATGTTGAGAAAAATAACTAATAGGGTTTGACTTTATAAAAGTTTGAGATTTAAAGAAGGATAGAGAGAGAATTTGCATTGCACGTACAATGATGAAATTTTGAAAGGTGTGAATTGTCACTAATTTTGAAGAATGGAGAGAAACAATTTGAATAATTCGAATGTCTCAATGTCAAACAAATTTTGAAAGGTGTGAATTAAGACTATTTGGTCAGTCTCAGGCATTGTGACCTTGTGCGAGTAGCTGGGGGAAACGGGGAGCTATAGCTGGCTACGACCGGCTCCGCTGCAGTACTCCTATAAACTTTCAGCTCCAATCAGACCCCGCCAGGCAGACGACTGGGCCTCATGGAATGGAAACCCACCGCAGCTCGGTGCCTGCAATGCACCGCCACTCGAGCCTTTCATCGTCGGCTATTTGGTCCTAGAGATAATTGAACAGAGTAACTAAATATAGCTACACTTACGGCCACAGCCTGCAATTGCAAACTCAGGCCTCATGAGCAAGCCGGCTGGGAAGACACGAACATGTTAGCAACAGCTCTGGCACGCGCGATACCACTTCTCTACATCACCAACCAGACCAGGGCACTATGCGCAGCCTACATAGATCCAACCAAAACAACCGCCAGTGCAAAAATAGAACTGCAAGCAAAAAGTAGTAACAGAAGTCCACCCAGACGGTATTTCAAATTCAAGCAAATTAACTCTGGTACTGGTACATTCGACCCGACTAGGATCCAAAAACCTCACGGCAATATCACTAGCCACACAAAGGAGACACAGAACTATGGATAAATCAGGCTGGTGCATTGCCCACCAACCACCATCGCCAGAGCGTCAACCAAATTTCTGCAACAGGGTTGATCAAAAAGTTAGGCACCTCTGAACCAACACATCACATCAAAAGTAGACAAGTAGAAATGAACCTGAGTAACAATTACAAACTGGAGCTGTGAGGACGGCGATGACTTACAGATCTTGTTGAAGGCGACGATGTCACAGCTCTGGACGTACTCGCTCACTGGCTCAGCGCAAAGATGGTCCTCAATGAGTGTGTCAACAGAGACAAGGTCATCGACAATGGTCATCATGATTTGCAGCTTCTTGATGCCATATCCAACTGGGACAAGCTTGGCTGCAAAGGGCAATAAATGATCATGTCAGACACCATACTGAATGGCAAAACAATTGTGAGATTCACTAAATTGTGCAGAAAACAGAGGTAACATACAAGCACCCCAGAGCAGTCCTTCCATCTGGACACTCCTAACAGCTTCCTCGAGCTTGGCCATGTCAGTCTCATCGTCCCATGGCTTCACATCAAGTAAAACTGACGACTTCCCAGCTGACAAGGTATGGAAAAGTTAGAACCATGCTTTAAAGTTTTTGGGTACGAAATAAACCTCAACAACAATATAACAGTAGCAAGGATGTCTTTATAGTAAAGTGTCAAGACAAAATGTGATAAGAGAAATAGAACAGAAAAAATATGCATGTTGACATACATTCTTTCTTCTTGCCAGAAGCCTTGGCAGCTGCAGCACGCTCTTCAGCAGCCTTCTTCTCCTCTTCAGTCTCCTCACCAAAAAGGTCAACATCATCATCATCGTCATCGTCAGCAGCGGGGGCCTGCGGTTATTAGAAAATGCAGTTCAGTGTATAAACTAAGTAGCTCAGAGGTTTGTATTTCTGATATTAAACTACATGGTTGGTGATAACTTTAGTTAACAATAATAATTCAAGTCAGCGATCAGCACAAACTATGTGCGCATATAAAACTACTAGCAGTTTTAAGCCAAAATAGGAGTTAATAAATTATACCTCAGCAACATCAGGAGTTGAGGCTGAAGGAACAGCCGATGACTCAACCTTGACACCTAGGCCTTCTGCAGTAACTCCACTGAAATTGTATGGATTATTAGCAAACTTAAACTGCTAACAGGATACCTAGTAGGAAATATAAAGGCCGAGAAGAAGGGCATACCTCAGCCTCAGGAGTGCATCAATGTGACTAAACCACCTTGCTACGTTGATATACTTGGATGAGGGAGCAGCAGAAAATGAAGAGTAGACAGCCAAGTCATCCTTGGAAGCTTGGTACCTAGAGACAGATTAATCAGCATAAGTTCAGTACAACAGTTATAACCATTGTGCAAACAGAGTAGCTCGGATCACATACCCAGTGATGTAGCTGCGAGTGAGAAGGTGCTCATCAAGCTTTTTCAGCCCTGCCTCAGAGTTGAGGTTTGCGAAAGAAACCGCCATCTCCCCTCAAGAAAGATTAACAAGTGATCTGTCGGTACATATGAGGGCGGTGTTAGAACTTGAAATGTGAAATCATCACAACAGTTAAATAGGCATTCAATGAACAGCAGAACAGAGAACAATGATGCTACTATAGTACTGTAAAGCAGAATCCAAATCCACAAAGAACTCGAAGATAGTACATCTAATAACAAGCACCCTGAACCAAATCCGAATCAAAGCTATGTTTCTGAAGTATCCAAGCCTGTTCGCCTGCAAAGAGCCACCGCTGCTGCTGCAGCTGCAACGCCCCTCGTTATAGAAGCAGCGGCTACAGTAAGCTATGAACTCTTTTATTAGAGTCCAAAGCAAAGCTATGTTTCTTAAGTGTCATAGATTAATTCAGAGCTCAGTACCAAACTTATGGCCACACCGAAACATATCACGGAACCACATGGTGAACAGAAAATTTTAAACAGAATAACGAGATCTACAGCGACAGTTCATGGACCTGAGTCGGATCGGAATTGGTATGATCGCAAATTCATAACTTACTGCAGAATCATAGAATCGATTCTACCAGACAAAGACCAAATAAGAACTAAGATCGTGAAATTAATAAAATTGCACTACATAATCGCGAATTCAACGAGTATGACAGCAACGGGATATAAGAAACTAACGAACTAAATCTCTACATCAGTATTTGCTTTAAAATAGAACGGAGAACTAGCTAATAATGGAATTCAGATTAGATGCTATCTCAACACTTGAAACCACTGGGATCCAGGGGCGGATCTAGTAATCACGGGACATGGATGTACACATCAACACATATACACCCGATAATTTTTGCAAAAGTTACAAGTTAGTAGGCATCATTCAATCAAATAGCCAAATAGCTTGAGATTAGAGTTTGGGAACTCGGTTTCGCGCAGAAGACAAGGAAGAGAAGGGAGGATACCTGGTGGTCGCTCTTCGGCGGCGTAATAGTGTGCTGGAGCCGGGAGGAGAGGCAGAGGCTGGCGGCGGCTGGCACTTGGGATGAGAGGGGGAGGCTGGTGGCTGTTAGGGTTTTATATATATCCGCGGATTATAGTTGGGCCTTTAATGGGCCCTTCTCCTTCGTCATTGCCCGCGCTGCAGCCGCGTCCACGTTCTGTACGCCGCGCTGGCGGCTGAATCCAACCTGTGCAGTGTGCACGCCAACCGCACCCAAATCCCGCTAATCTGTGCCGACCGGGCCGTCCAGCACGGGCCTTTGTTGATTGTTTCTTTCCGCATCGGCCCAGATTGTCCTCAGCCCAAAATACTGGTTGATTATTTTCTGTTATTCTATTACTCTTTTCTGTCCTTGTTCTTTCCTTGCTTCGTTTTATCTCTTGTCATTTTTTCTCTTTCTTTTTATTTCTGTTTTCTTTTAATGTAATTGATTATTTTTATTTTCATGATTTATCATTTTTTTCTTTCTTTTTTTCCATTATGCTTTCTATAGATTTTTCTTAAATTCCATGGTTTAGTTTTATTTTTATTTTACATTTTAAAATTCCATGTTTTAGTTTTATTTTATGTATCTTACGAGATACTATGATGTTCATGTAATATTTATATGATGTTTGATAATGTCTTTTATTTATTCACAACAATAGTGAGATGTTTCATGGTGCATTTTGGGATGTTTTCATAGTACAGAATGGATGTTCCTAAGATTTTTTTTTTTTTTTGCATTGTACCATGAGACATTTTGTGGTATGTTTTAAATTGTTTTAGTATACATGTGCTGTTATTTTCCACTTTCCCTCTATGACGTTGTTTTTTCCATTTTATTATTTTTATTACCCTTGTGTATTGTTCTACTTTTTAGTGTCTTTGTTTTCATGTGATGTTCGGTGACACATTTCAAATGTTCTCTTGTTTCATATTATAGTAAAATATCATCATTCTAAAATATAATTTTATTTTTCTAAAAAAAAATATCGTTGTCCTTGAAAGTGTGTTTAGTGCCCAAGTGGATTTTGGAATATTTAATGACAACATGATTAAAGACATGTTTGGAACATAGGATTTCATAGAAATCATGCAAGAACTTCACATGGGCCGGTTTAATTTACCATGAAAAGTGTAGGAACAAGTTAAAATTCTTGCATTCTAAACAAGTCCAAGTTGATTATTGTATGATAGACTCATGATATATGTTTTGATCAATGTAAATGATAACTGAATCCATGTTTGTTTCCATGAGAATTTGAATATGAATTGGTCTCGTGATTCGTTGCATGCTAGTATCTGAGAACATCATGATCTATACATTGGAATTAATTATGAAATTCCCTAATACTTCAACAGGAGATACATATCATGATGCCAAAGAAACTCAACATAAAGACAACTGGGAAAGGATGTTGGGATAGTTTCTTTAGGACTACATAGAACAACATAGATTTTACTCTCATTCAAGTCTCTCTGTGACCAGCAAGTTATGTATCGTTGGTGAATATAATAGACTGTATATGTTATAGTGGCATTTTTTGAGAAAACACATATCATAAATTTAGAGAGAACTAAAGCAATTGTTGACTCATTATTGTCAATGGTTGAACGATCCGAGAGTCCATCTAAACCCTATAGTATGTACGCTTAACTAGATTCAGAAGTCATTTATTTTATTAAAGGAAATTCAATAAAAAGGACTTGACCCTAGACTCCCATTTTTGTTCAAACATTTGGTTTCCATCACATCATGGCCGCCGTCACGTAAATGCAAACCGATCGATTTTCCTTTTTTCAAAACAATTTAACAAAGACCATGGAATTACAAAGCAAGACACCGGTAACAGTGCATCTGCATCCTCTCGGAAGTTGAAATGCAACATGATATAGATAGTCAATAGTTAGGTAGTATGCCAAATTAAGCGAAACACACAGCACCGGAGAAGATAATCTATACCTGGCTGGTTTCCTGCCGAATTCGATCCGTGTGGTTTTCGGCCCAATTGACCAACGCCGCACTTGTTTTCCAGCGAGTTTGGCCATACGCCCAGACCACTCACAAGTTTCTTTTTGGATGCACGTACTCCATGTCTCCATCGTCCTACAGGCTAATGTTTATTAGGACTGTATGATGGGGAGGGACGGACACGTGGTCGTTCTGATAGCACGTCAAGGACCCTCAATTTCAGCTCTGCACTTGCCAAGATGCAGTGCAGTTATGCACGCTTGCCGAGGCCACAAGCAAAGATGCTAGTTGTAGATTAAACAAAAACTTCGTCAAAACTCGCCATCTCCAAGGTCTTCCTGGCGGCCCAGAAGCGTTGCTGGCATTTATTCGCTCGAGGTACCAAACGTCCAAACCACATCGCCCTGGATCGTTCGTGGATTGGTCCCGCATGAGGCTACGAAGCGAATAAAACAGGAACATGCAAGGGAATAAAAACAAATAACCATAAACTTCAGAAAAAATAAAAGAAACACTGACGCATACAAAGAAAGGAAAACGTGATTAAACAGATTTTTGACACGTAAACTAACTCGGTCATATTAGATAATGTTGATCTTGTCGGGATCGAAATCAATACAATGCTAACACATTCTGCAAAACAAGTTCTAGTTTTCCACAACTATCTTTCACAGCTTTTCAGCTCGAAGTTATTTCTTGCAGGAAAAAGTACCAAAGGAAACATCTAGCTGTATACTTAAACATGCAGCGGAACGAGTGCAAATGGATCAATACAAAATGGCCATAGATTGTTTGATTCTTAAATCAATCTTCATGTTCTTAGCAGTCAAACTCCATACAGTTCTGAGCCTAATAACTTGACAAGGGTGGCAGCTCCAGCGTCAAGGAAATGGCATTAACTTTCTGCACAGCAAGTTGAATCAGAAACTAATAGAGCCACTAATAATTTGCAAATAATCTAGAGTAAACATGAGTAGATAAGATTAGGTTAAATATGCAGAAACAGTGCCACCCATTGCAACAATAAGTTTGAAGTCAGTCTGACTCTACTTGTACATGAATTACTAGTGTCTACAGGAGCTCCATGAACAGGAACCTATAGCTGGAAATGTGAAAGAATGCTGAATGCAAAGCATACACAGCAAGCAGTGAGATTAATCCACCTAATATATACCAAATAAATGACAGACATCACACAACAAATAGTGCCATTTGCAATGCAGAGAACTATGTCAGGAGATAATTGACAGAGCTTACATTGGCACCCAACAAATAGTACCAGCTAGTCTTATCTTATTCATTCCATTTGCACTGAAAAAATCATGATCAAAGAAGAGACTAAAAGAGAGATAGGTGCACATATATCGACTATTGTTTGGTGCTGGTTGGTTAATCCAAAAAATTATGTCATGTTGTAGACATTTTTTTGGAGTTTGCTTCATCTTCTTTTACAGGTGTTATTACCAGTATGTCACTAATTTGTTGCATCACATCGTCGTTTCTTGCAACATCAAGAATAAATCACTCTTGAGAGGAATGGAAATTAGTATCATTTTACTAAATGGAGCATGTATATTGTTGGTGATAGCCGGTTAAGGCATATTGTGAGTCATTCATATTTGTATAGGCGCCGTCGTCAGTTAGTCATCTATGGCATTATCGATTCTTAATTGTCGAGAAAACCGTGAGCAAAACACATGCTTTTTAATATTCACCACAAAGTCTTTCTTTAAATTATTCAAGCACAACGTTAGGTGTTCCATGAGATGTTTTAAATCATAGAGGTAGGTGCTTATTTATTTTGAATATCTTCATATTTACTTTGCAGTGTGAAAGTTGCTTGTCATTTAGCATAGTTGACTCTTATATTAGTTGTCAAAACAAATCTGACCAGGTGGCTTTGTGATTATTACGCGTGAAATGAATGAGACAGATATCTTTCCCCCCATATCTCTATTTTATTATTGATATCCTATTTAGCTTTTGGAATGAAAAATGGCATACTGCTGATATTCCATCTGAAGCTTTTTGGGCTCTTCTTGTCAAATTTCCTAGGCAATCCTATTCCTACTAGTACAAGGTATGCATATCTCGTATGTTCAAATTATTTGTGCATTTACTCTAATACTCTCTAATTAATTTCTTGCACGGCCTTGGAAGATCCATTCGTGCAACCTAATAATTTTATTCCATAAACAAAATCCCATAGTGCCTAACGAAAATGAGACCAATAGTGAGGATAGTTCGATACTCTCAATGCCAAACCTTGCATGCCGGTCAGCCTGGGCTGATCTCGCTTGTCCTATCTTCTTTTGTTTTTTCTCAACACCACAATGCATGCATTTCTGCCTGATTTTCGTCATCCTAGCGAAGTGGCGAGTAAAATCCTTGCCGCTGTTCCCTTGTTGCTTTCCTCTGTTCCCGTGGGCGGTGGCAATGGCAATTGGCAACAGCTTGGGCGTGGACCTAACAATTCGTCCCTTCCCCACGTCAAAGTCTCCGCTTCCGTTCTTCTTCCACTCCACTCCAGTCCAGTCCTCTCGTCTCCTTGGGATCCCAATCCCGCTCCTCCTCCTGCTCAACTCAATGCGGATGCTCCAGTCAAGTGGCCTGTGTGCACCAGCTGGAGCCGCGCGCTGGAAGCCCGGCGGCGCCGCCGTTCCCTCTCGCCGCGTGCCTTGGGTGATGCCAATGGCCTCCTCGAACCTCGCCCGCCTCGTGGTGGCCTTGCTGTTCGCGTCGTCCGCCCTCCTCTGCGCCGACGCGTCGGTGCACGACTACGCTGGCGAACGGTTCGCCGCCGACGGCAACGCCTTCGTGCTCCACGGCGGTAGCGAGGGCGTCTACGCCTCCGCTAAGGCCGGCGCGTTCATCCGGTACGTACGTATGAAACCGCGTCAGAGGATCAAATCATGGCTTCTTTGCCTTCTTGGGGAGGGGAAGGATCGATGGGAGGTGGCTGTGACGCTGACTCGGTGGCGTGTTTCTTGATCGGCGCGCGCAGATTCGAGAAGGTCGCATTCAGAAGGACGCCGGAGTCGGCCGCCGCGGCCGAGGAGGATGGCAACCGCACGGCCACGGTCACGGCGGTCATCTTCGAGGCCGGCGACCGCGACGCCATCGGGGGCGCCGACGTCTCCGTCTCCGGCAACCGCGCGCTCTGCTGCACGCCGGACATGGCGAAGCTCGGGGCGTGCACCGAGGGGACGGTGACGTACCGCGCGCGGAACGGCACCGGCGGCTGGCCCAGGGTGCTCGCGGCCTCCTTCCTCCCGGGCGCCCTCGAGGCGGCGTTCCCGGACGAGACCGTCGCCGTGGCGCGCACCGGGATGTACACGCTCCTGTTCGTCCACTGCGACGCGTCGCTCGCCGGCGGCGGCGGCGGCGGGCAGGTGGCCGTGGCGGGCAAGACCATCTGGAAGAACAGCCGCGGCTACCTCCCGGGGCGGATGGCGCCGCTGCTGCCCTTCTACGGCGGCATGTCTCTGGCGTTCGCGGCTCTGGCGGCGTACTGGTTCGCGCAGTGCGCGCGGTTCTGGCGGGAGGTGGTGCCGCTCCAGAGCTGCGCCACGCTGGTGATCGCGCTGGGGATGCTGGAGGCGGCCACCTGGTACTTCGACCTCGCCGAGTTCAACGAGACCGGCGTCCGCCCCCGCGGCGCCACGTTCTGGGCGGCCACGTCCGGCGCGCTCCGCGGCGCGACGGCGCGCGTGCTGGTGCTCGCCGTGGCCATGGGCCACGGCGTGGTGCGGCCCGCGCTGGCGGGGCTCAAGAGCGCGAGGGTGGCCGGCCTCGGCGCCGCGTTCTTCGCCGCCGCGGAGGCGCTCGAGGTCAGCGAGAACGTCGGCACCGTGAGCGACCACTCGCCGTCGCCGACGAGGCGGCTGTTCCTGGTGCTCCCTGTGGCGGCCCTCAACGCGGTGTTCGTGTACTGGATATTCAGCTCGCTGTGGAAGACGCTGAACAAGCTCAAGGTGAGGAGCAACGCTGTTCTGACCGACCATTTTGGCTTGTTTTCTTGAGAATTCTTCAACGTCATCAACACAGGAACTTGTCGTCAATGTTTGCAGGCGAAACGAATGACGGCGAAGCTGGAGATGTACCGGAGGTTGAACAACGCCTTGATCATCACGGTGGCCGTGTCACTCGGCTGGATCACATTTGAGGTAAACTCTAGTACCAAACAAAACAACCTCGGTTTTTTTTGTGTAAGCAGAAGCCTGAATGTATTCAACTACTCTTGCTGTCTTAGCCTGATTTTAGCGAACACGTCCTAATTTGAGTTGAGCACTAGCCTGACCCATTCCGTTGAACAATCAACATTTCTACTTTTTCTTTGGAACTTAACCCAAATGTTCAGTCCAAGATCGATAAGGGAAAGAACCATCTTTTGTGACTGATACAATCTTGACTCTTATGGTCTAGTCTAGGCTAGTGATCAGACGATGCCCCTGCACTCAGGGTAACAAGTTGGTCCATCTTGTTAGTGATCAGACGATGCCCCATCTTGTTCAGTACAAAAGCTAGCCCCTGAGATTTCTTAATCTGAATGTGCATGATGCGCAACTGAAAGAAAGAAAGAACACTTCTGCATTACCCTGCACTGCGTCTTTTGTAGACAGTGACAAAACTTGCGGTTACCACTCACCAGTCGATCGATTTGCGCTTGGCATGCAGGTCCACTTCAAGTCGACGGACGAGTACAACGAGCGGTGGCGCGCGGCGTGGGTGATCCCGGCGGTGTGGCAGCTCATCTCCTTCTCGCTGCTGTGCGCCGTCTGCCTCATGTGGGCGCCGTCGCAGAGCTCGACGAGGTACGCCTACCTGGACGACGACGACGGCGAGGACGATGACCGTGACGTGGAGGGCACGCGGCCGCTGATCAGGCCCGGCCCGCTGTCGTACGTGGACAACTGGGCCATCTCCGTGTCCAAGGATGCCACCACCATCATTCTGAGAACCGACTCCGGCGTGTACGCGAAAGCCGCCGGCGATGGGGGCAAGCGGGTGTAGCACCGGCGACGAGAGCTTTGACGATACGGATACGACTATACTATACGGGAGCAAGCAAGGCGTTGCGTCAGCAAGAAACAAGAAAGCTGTTTGCTGTACCTGTACGCTTCTCCAGAAATGCGCGAGTGTGGCAGCTGTTTGCTGTACCTGTACGCTCGTTTGCAGTTGTGCTCGTTTAGCTAAAGCCGGTGATAGATGCAAAGCCGCAAGTGCGTGTAGACGACGTGCAGTGTAGCTATATACTCCCTCCATACCAATTTGTATGTCGTTCTGGGTTTTTTAGCAGATACTAGCTGATTGTGAGTGAGAAAATAGAAACATGTTGCGTTAGATAAGAAAGAAAAAACTTCTCCCAAACTGCAACTGTAATCATGCAACTCAATCATGAGACAGCCAGATACAGAGGCCCATTCGTTCAATGCCTAAACAACAGTCCAAAAAAAGAGAGTTCTAAGTTTGGGCCTCCAATACCGAACCAACTGGGCCCAATGTATGTTATTGTTAGGCCTCCAATACTGAAACAACGAGGGGCCCAATGTTTCATGGTAACGTCAATATGGCCAAATAGGGTACTACAACATTCACTTTCTCATCAGAAGACCGTCACAAAACAAGGCGGTCAGATTTTGAAAACATCCGTTCATTCGTAACTAAACCCACAACTTGAAAAAGACAATTTACCAAAAGAAGGCACAGCACAGATGAAATTTATTTAGATTTGGTTGGGGTGCGCCAGGCTCGGGCAGTAGTGCAACGCCCGAGCGACACGCGAGGGCCCCAGTGGCAAGCCACTGTGGTGGACCCTCCCCCACAAAACATAAATTTAATATCGAAGTGGACACATGGCCCACATATCAGATATTAAACTGATAAGAACAGATACTACACTTGATCTTAGCCAAAAGGCCGAGAAAGGTATGAGTTGCTCTGGAGCCCTTGGTCTGCTTTTATAGCCTTCGTCCGTCTCCGCCCGCTCAAAGCCGCCGAGGTGGGACTAAACTGAAGCGCCGCACCACATAGGCACCGCGCAGCGCGTGCGCGTGCTATTATTGCTCTGCTTGGTCACTTGGGCCTTTTGGGCTCGCAATTTGGCAATCGCACACATTGCTCGCGGCCCGGTCCATCTTGCTCGCCTCCAACCAACGGACCGTGCGCGCGGCAGTGACGACTCATCTCGCTTCTCACCCAAGTTCCTAGCGTCCGCACAGCAGGCTAGCAGCGGCGTTTTTCACCAGCGCCGCCGCGGCCGCCGTTCCACGCCGTCCTCCCCGTCGTCCCCTTCCGTGCACGTCGTGGGGGAAGTGAAGGGCATCCGGAGCGGAAGTTCGCCCCTGTCACGTTCGCCTCGCCTCGGCGTGGAGCGCCCTTGCGTCGTCCTCCATCTCCCGTTGCCTGCCGCGGTGGGGCGGGGAGCAGGAGACTTGGGGCGTGCAGCGAATCATTGAAGGCTTGAAGCTATCTCAGTCTCTCCAGTTCGAGCCAAGCCGCGGCGCCGTCGAGTCCTTCGCGGCTGCCGCTCCGACATTTACCGGACTTGGATGTTGCCTCAGCAGTCCGCAGGTGCTAACTGTCGTGTTATTTGAATGTAATGTTGTTTTTTAGTTCTGCTTTGGATCATTTTAACATATCAACGTGGTGCCTATCATTTCAGTTAAGATTAAGAGCGTCAAAAGTGAGTGCTTACTTGCAGGCTTGCAGCTATCTCAGTCTTAGGATACTTGCATCAATTAGCTGAGCGTTTGGTCCAGCTGGCTAATTTTCTTGTATTTCGTGGGGACTAAACAAGCGGGGGCCAAATTGTTTAGTCTTATAGTCTACAAAGACTACAGGATGTTGTTACTTTTCAAGTTTTGTTGACCTGTTTAATATTCTAGCTTCCTAGAAAACATATTATATCATAGCATAGAGTCTATACAGGCTCATGTTGATAAATATAAATATAAAATGTTTTTTAGGAGTAGAAAGGTTGGATCTGTTGCTTCAAACATGACTTATTTACAGCTATTGATCATTTACAGTTATGGTGACCATGTTTCTTTTATTGTTTTTCTTGGACAAGAATTTTATGTAATTCAGAAGCTATGACCTCTTCTCTCTCAGGTGGTTTCATCGACTTGTCAAGTAATATTGTTCCATGAAGTCTAGTTCGTGCAAAGCTCATCCCTGCCTCTGCTGGTACCCTCAATGTAAGGAGGGGATCGGCATCTGTTGTCTATGCGCCGGGCGGTCCCATTGTTTCTGCACCGATCCCTTGTAATCAGGAGCTATTCCCCAGTGTCGCACCTTTCCTCTCAGGCTTGTTGGTTGAACAGCTCTGATAATGAAGAGCCCAGTCAGAGTTCTGCTTACGGTGATTATAGAAGTCGTCGTATGCTTCCCTTGATCACACTGGCAGTGCGGGCTTCGAACTGGGATGCTGCCAGAAATATAAGCTTCAGGGAGTGTGTGAGGTTATATGGGCCATCTCAGTCAGTTAGTCTGTTTGCTTTGCTTGTGCAGGCGTTCTTGCCGCGGAGAATCAGAGAGGTCCGGTGCTTGATTCAGAGCATTGTTGATTACTGTGGAAATGCTGGGTCAGAGTTGTTTGAGTTGGCGCCTATGTTGGTCAGCAATTTGGGTCAGTCAGTGACACTGTTACAAGTTTATGCTGCAGTCATCCGTATTTTTGTGGAGTCGTCGATGTTTGAGGACGCTCTTCTCACTTATGTTGAGGCCAAGAACATTGGTGTTGACATACGCGTTTGTGCAATTTCTTGCTGAAATGTTTAGTCGAGGGGAATCAAATCATGTATGCGAGGAGTTTATTTGATGACATGAAAGGTTGTGGTCCTTCACCCAATGTCTGCTCTTATTCAATTTTGATGAGTATGTATACACATGGAGAGAGGTTATGCTTAGAGGAAGCTTTTGAGCTTCTTTGTGAAATGGAATCGAATGGTGTGAGACCGAACGCTATAACATATGGAACTTACCTCTATGGGCTTTGCCATTCCAGACAGGTAACATCTGCTTGGAACTTTCTTCAAACTCTTTCTCATAGTGGAGGTCCTTGCAGCAATTATTGTTTCAATGCTGTGATTCATGGTTTCTGTAGTGAGGGTCAGGTTGACAAAGCCATAGAAGTGTTTCACTGGATGAAGAAATGTGGGTTTGTCCCAGATGTCCACAGCTACAGCATATTGGTTGACGGGTTATGCAAACAAGGGGATTTATTGAAAGGTTATGATGTGCTTGATGAAATGGTAAGAAATGGAATACATCCTAATCAAGTGAGTTACAGTTCACTTCTGCATGGCCTTTGCAAAACTGGACAGGTCGCATTGGCATTAAAGATTTTCAGGAACCCCGAGACCAAGGTTTTGAGCATGACCAGATAAATTACAGCATCATTCTTCATGGCTGTTGCCAACATTTAGATCTCAAGGCCATCTCTGACCTATGGTTTGACATGATTCATCATAATATCGCTCCAGATGTTTACAATTATACCAGTCTGATATACGCATTATGTAGACATAGAAACCTTCAAGATGCATTGGGAGTGTTTGAGCTCATGCTTGAAAATGGGTTGAGTCCCAACATTGTGACATGCACAATCCTAGTTGACAGCTTTAGCAAAGAAGGGCTAGTTGGTGAAGCCTTCCTGTTCCTGGATAGAATACATAAGGCATTGGGAATTGTCCCAAACCTTTGCATGTACAGAGTTATTATCAATGGCCTTTGCAAGATCAACAAATATAGTGATGTGTGGAAATTTTTTGCAGAGATGATAAAAAGGGGCTATGTTCCTGATGTTGTCCTTTACAGTATTATTATTGATGGATTTGTGAAAGCTCTGAAGTTGCAGGAGGCCTTAAGGTTATACCATAAAATGTTGGATGAAGGTGTAAAACCTAACACATTTACGTATTCTAGCCTCATAAATGGGCTGTGTAATGATGATAGACTTCCTGAAGCTATGGGATTGATTAGGGATATGATTGGGGAAGACCTGTTACTTGACAATGTTCTGTACACATCAATCATTGCTTGCTATTGTAGGCGTTTAAATATGAAGGCTGCTACAGAATGGCTGAAAGAAATGGAAAGATGCGGTGTGTTGCCAGATGCTTTTGTATATACTTGTATGATTGATGGCTATAGTAAAGTGCTTGCTATGGATGGTGCACGCTTGATGATGGAAAAAATGGAAAAAAGAAAGCTTAAACCTACTGTAGTAACCTACACAGCTCTCATTGTTGGATACCTTAAAACTGGGGATGAGAAGGAAGCTTGTATGATGTATGAGAGTATGCGTCATGCAGGCATTGCTCCAGATGGCAAGCTGCGTTGCATTTTGGGCATTGGCAATGACAGGGGTGATTGTGATGATTCTCAGAAAGCGAAGGGTGTAACATAATTTTCACATAGAGATTTATTAACTTGATGAAGGGGCTCTGAGCTCGCCTAGTGCAGGACACTGTTGGCTCCATCATTTCCTCCACTTCTACACTGCCATCCTATGGATAAGGAAGTAACCTGAAAAGTGGCAGTTAAATCCATGGACAACAGCTGTGGGTGTGATCGATACAGGTTAGCCCTTGCCTTATGCAAATAATCAGATAAGATATTAGTCTGCATTTTAAAATGCTCCTTTTGTTTAAAGTGTTCCACTAACAGTTTCAAAACTTCATGTTACTTGAGATATACCATCACACTGAAATTTTCCTTGTTTTCCAAGTTCCATGTTTAGAAAGGTTTTCTCTATTTGTTTCTACAATACATTCAACCATGCTGTTATTTCTATATTGTTTTCCTGTGCAATCTTTTTTACCACCTGAATCACTTGTAAAGCTCTGAATTTGACAGATCTGAAAGATCACAGCAATTCATTAAAGCAATCAAATGGCTGTGCTCCACACCTGCAGTCAATGCCATGCCATTAATAAATTGATTGCTGCTTAATTGACCACCTTCCCTGCCTTTTTCATCCTCTTCAAAGAGAACAAAACCTGATTTAATCCATCTTCTTGTATCTAAGAAATATCCTCTCCTGTGCGGCCCCCATAGGGAGTTTGGGTCCTTCTCTAGGCTGATGTATGAGCCGTCTCGCTGTAAGACACTGCATTCTGACTTCCACCACATGGCTTAAGAGGCAAGACACTCCAGGCCACCATGCCGTCCTTTGTTTTGAAATCCCTTGAACAAATTGTTGTTTGGTGGAAAGCGTCTTTAGGTTTGCCATGGTGCCTATAAATCAATTGTATGAAAATGCAATGATATTTTATTCTGCATTTGTAGAAACTGCGCTATGTCAGCAGTCTAGGAATCAAAATTTCTTTCTGTGGAAAGCTTACTTCCTATGACATTTTCCAAATATATTTTAATTTTTTTTCATAACTCCACAGCTTGGCTTTTGAGAAGCATGGTTGTTACTGTGTTCGATCAGCCTGTTGGCTCTGGCAGCAGAGCAATGACAACAATAGCCTAGGGATGAGTTATCCCCTTCCTTGACTGACCATCAACCAATGTGAAAGAACTGGAAGCTCCTGATGGAGTTAGATCTTTACCACCATAGACATGTGTATTTACTGGAGATGGCTGCATGGTTTCCAGCCAATTAAGCACACTTTGTATAAGTCGCATATACAGATCCCCTGGGCCTTGTAGAATATATTACATAATTTAGTATTTATTCCCACACCCAGGAACTTGCTTGAAATATATCTTGGATGACAAATATTGTTCGGTGGAGATAGCAGCTTGTTTCCATGCAGAATGTGAGCAATCTTGACTAACAGAAATAATAAAGAAGCATGGTGATAAGGGCTGGAAGCCAGAGCTTGCTGTCACATGAGTTCAGAAGGTGCAGTTGCAGACTTGTTGAGCATGGCATCTGAGCAGAGCAACAATAAGAAGCAAGAAGTGGAAGTGCAGTGAGAATCACCACAAATAGATGGTGGAAACTTAACACACAGCAATTTTTCTGCCAGCTCATCCAGAGGGGCAGCAATTAGCAGGTGTTATAACTTTCTACTTCAGCAAGGCCTCATGTAGTCTAACTCATGGTGGTTTGATAATTCCTGATTCTCCAAAGGTGGAGGTGCTCTGCATAGGATCATAAGCTGCTGGGGAATTAGCTAAAACTGAACATTGTTGAGGCAGGTGGGAGGAAATTGAGTGGTCAATCAGTATTGTGGTGTTTTTTAATATTTACTTTGCATTTTTTAGAGTTCTAGGGTAGATCCCTGGTCTTAGCATTAACAATGACCAACCGTTTACAGCATCCAGGTGGACAGCACCTTCCCAACAAGTCCACAAAGCACACAGCTAATAAATCTCTCCAGAAAACGCCACACTGAGCTCAAAAAACAATTATATCAGAAACCAACTTCAGAAAACCAACCCATTTACCCTCTTGAAACACCTCTCCCAATGGCTAGAACTCCACCAGGCGACTTTTGGTTTCAGCCTCAACTTCGGTCAGCTCCCAAGCAGAAGCACTCTAGTAAAAGACCCATTTGTCATCCACTTGGTTTAACCATGCAGCTTTAGTGGTGGTGGCTTGCAAACTCCATGCATGGCACATGCCTGTGCTCAACAACTCTCTTAATCATCTTTCTATTCCCCTCTTAATCTGTTTGTTGTTATGAAATAAAACTGAGCTGGGCCTATTTCTAAATAAATAAAAAGAAAAATAGAAGGAATGTTTTTGATTGCTCTTGCATCTAGAATCTTATATTGACTCTGTGGTGTACAATGAAATTGGGATGCTTGCTTTAGTCTGTCTCTCACCCTATGTATGGAAAACACATTTCATTAACAAAGTTTGCAGACTCACATTCAGATTCTAGCTTAGGAATATAAGTTTCTAGGACTACAAGTATCTCCTAGCAAAAGCAAAAGTTAAATCAAGCTGACTGCTGACACTTCAGGCATGTAGATTTGCAGAACATTATTAGTCTGTTTCTTTGGAAAGTAGGGTGGAACATTGCATTAATTATTTTCTGAGAACTCACTTGGTGTAGGATGACAACCAGTGAACCACTATTATATATTTTTTCATTTTGGTTATTTTCAGTGTATGATCATGCAAGGATCTGCTGACAGAAAGCAGTTGGCGATGAAGCAACTATTGTAAGAAGTTGTCAGGATCCATATGGCGTTGGATTGGCCAGCCGGCTACCATGCCGCCACCATCTTGTGCGGATACTCTTCAGACTGTTGCCAGATGAGCAAGACACTTGGACTGCAAATGCATCGCATCTTTGTGCTAATGCTGTGACCATAATTTTAGTCCTAAGATTGACGTGCCTGGTTATCCATAGCAGCATTAATTAAGTAATCCTTGCACAGTTGCATGTATCTGTGTTTCCCTGTCGCCACAGCCACAACTTCGTGTTCTATATTCCTGTGTCATTCCTTCCTTGATGACAGCTTTATCAGGAATTAGGCATATTGTTTCCTCGCTGGTATTGTATTGTAATCATTATGTTTCGATTCATTTCATTCCATAAAATAATCTATTCCCATACTATGAGTGTGATTGGATGCTTGCACAAGGCCCTACCTAGGCTTCCCCAATACAAAAATTATGTGTTTGGCTGGCTTTACTGTATTGGAAATCCCCATGTTTCCACCAAGCCGGGGCTTGTCTAGCCTCTTGCACAGCTTTTTTGGTGGTGGGACCTAGGTGGCAATGAGCTAGCACTTGTGCAATCCAACAAGAAAGCACGGAACCAAACAAAGAACAAGTGTAGCGGGTCCCAGACCAATGCAGCCAATCAAACATGTCTCATTTGTATTGCAGTAGACAGGTTGAGTTAGCCCAGGCTTGATATAGCTGCCCAGGCCAGAGTTGTCCAGGCATCCAAACACACTGTATATGCAGCGTAGGGATCTCTGTCAGCACAAGATGTCACTGCTAGCCGCTATCTCCACAGTCCACACAATGGCAGGACCTCAGGCCTTTCCTTGCACGCAGAGCTCGGCATCGGCAGCAGCCTTGGATGAGAGTCCGCGATGGCGATGAGCACGCGTTTGAAGTTTGTGTGAGCCACGGCAGGCCGGAGGTCAGCGTCGACGAGGGCTGGCTGGAAGCAGAGGGTCTGGCTCTGGCGCAACCAACGCTTGACCTGCACGCCACAATTGACTTGAGGGGTTTGGCTGTCGCTCGCCGATCGGAGCTTTGCGTCTCCGGGAGCGGCCGGGGACGTGTATCCAGCAGGCTCCTCCATGTGGCCGTCTCCATCGGCAAGATACAGTCTGTCTCCCTTGGCCTCGTGCTTTCCAGCTTCCCATCATGAGCTCGCAAGTGACTGCATAAATCACACGATGGCAACTGCAAAATCTGATATACTTGTAAAATACGTATATTTGCAGGTAGTCTGTTTTGGACTTCATCAATCAATCATCCTTGGTATTGGCCGCGAAGCATCCATACGACCATACGGGATTGTCTCCTCACGCGTTAATTCACCCTTCATCCATTCATGTGTGATACTGTGATCCTTTCTTCTTTTTTTTTTTTTTTTTTCAAACTCATAATTCAGATATGTGCATCTTGGATGGAGCGAGGCCAGCCAGGCGCAACACGTTTCCTGCCGACCTGCTCGCAAGTTCTTTTCTTTTTCTTGTGCAAGTTCTTTTTCGAGCAGCTCGGTCTGGCTGTTTACTTCGGCCATTCAGGTTCGTGTATATCTCTACTGCATCTAGTAGTCTCTCCTGGTAACACAGTTGGTACCTGCCGCTTGTCACTCTCTGGTGGGCCTTGGCCTGATTTCAACACGGTGACGGCTCCTGAGAACTGACTGCGCAATAGCCATTTCCGTACGCTCTGTTCATTGGCACGTGAAGCTCGCGAGCGAGGGGGACTCGTACCCGACTACCCACCCGTACAGTACAGCACTAATGGCCACACTGTTCAGTGCTCGGAGCCATGCACGCCACAGTTGCCATTGCTGTTGCCAAGCAGGAGCAGCGCGCGGCGGCAGTCCTCGAGCACCAGCACGATTCCATCCACTCCATGGACACGCGAACCTTGATCTGGCGCCGATTTCCACCGCTCGCGGGCCCACCGGCCAGCCAGCGGCGTGGGTCGCTCAGCGCGGTGCCCTGGCACTGACACGGACGGTCAATTTATGGACCAACTGCTGCGAAGCCGCAACGCAGAGTACAGTACAGTAGAGAGATTTTTCCAGGATCGAGCAGTCGAGTACACAGGCACAGTACTAGGAGCCGCATGGGCAAATCATTTCAACCAGCGGCTGGCGACCCGTGCGTCCTTTGCAGATCACATGCACAGCACAGGCCGCGACGACACACACGCAGACGCAGCGCCAAAAGTCACCGGGGGGCCTCGTGCTTCTGCTCCTGGACGTGCGCGGAAACACTCGCGAGTGGGCGGCAGCGCGAGGTGGACGACGACCCGGCCAGGGCCTTACTAGGAGAAGTCGTCCCCCGTCCCTCTCGTTTCGTACTCCAGTTGCAGTGACTAGGGCACTAGGCTATGCCTATGCCTACGGGCTACAATTGCTGGAGTCTGGACTCTGGCTGGAGCCGCCATGCCTGTGGACTGTGTGTGAACATGCATGCATGATGCATGACCAAGTAGTATGTCGTTGAAAACAACAACCGTCTCAACATTCAACCAGGGTTACGCAACCATTTGTTGAATTTACGACGAGGAATGTAAAAATCTTAGTAGTGCTAGTCAAGTTCCGAGTGGCCCAGCATGCATGAGGCCCTGCAGGACTGACCGAGTCAAGTACTACGTGGGTGTGCAGATATGATCTTGTACCATGGACGACGTTGGAATGGAACGCACAACGCAACCACGCTGCATGCATAGCTAGCCACAGGTCTCTGCCATGGAATAGCCATGCATGCATGCACTGGTACTACTGGACTATCCCCTGGACTGCTAGTTCGGCCTCTCCCTTTCCGCGTTTTCCATTTGACAATTTGCACACCACCATATATGCGCTTGGAGTTGAATTGAACGTCGACTAGCAGTCGTAGCACAACCAACTCCTAAACAACTTCTAGACCCGGCAACTTTTCTGTACGTAGTGCATGCTAAACATGATCACGAACACCATAATTTTAGAATTTTTTTGCTGGAAAACGTAACCCAGCCAGTCACCACATGAACAACAGACTCTAATGACTAATATAATGACCTTATTCTTTCAATTCGATGTGGGAAAAAGAGTAAAAGACGACCACACATCTTTGAAGTCTGCAATAAGTATGCACCCGCACGTATTCTAAAGTTAATCTGTGTGCCTAATCTTCATACTAGTCTGAACTCTGAACTGTAGGTGGATTTGGGAGCAGGTGAGAACGGTCAGACTTCAGAGCTAGCACAGTTGGATGTGAACCAGACACCTGTGCAGAGGCTAGGTGATGAGCCGGCCGGCCCGGAGAGTATTAATCAACGAACTAGCTAGTGGTGGTTTCTTGTAGACAACAAAGACCGTAACACACCTAGATGTCATTATCTACAATCAACTTGTTTATGACTAACGGCAAAAGATAACCATATAAAATCATTGCACATAAATATGAAATTTAAAATGCCTCTGCGTGGTGCACGTACTAATCAACGATTAGTAGAGAGATAAGCGATAGTTAGATGCATGAGAACGCTTTGGGTCCAACAAATCCATCTATTGTTTACTCCTTTTAAGGAAGCAAGTGTGCTTCCTTTGGCTTTAAATACTAATTGCATCGTCTAGTACGTCAAAGAAGTAGTTGTCGGCCTCCTCTCCTCACCAAGAGGGAGAAATATGCTGCAAATCACATAAAGATGCTGCAATTTGTCATATAAGAGTGCTTTTGGCTTGGTTTGAGTATATGCGTGCAGCACGAGCTCGTCTTTTATATTCGTGGTGGCGAAATATATATTATCGTGTGGTACTGAAAAGCTCTTCGTTGTTAGTTCTAGAGCCCATTATAGTTCTTGGTTTCCTGCGGTTTGCACTGCCCTCGGCAGTCCGCTGGTGTGCGATGCGCTGATTAAGTCCTAAGTTCAGTCTTTCACGCAAGCATCGTCTTATGTCATTTAGCCATTCTTTTTCTTTTATGGTTTTAAAATCTTGTAGTAGTACTGTACTTTAGGGCAAAACTTTGCCCACGGACACCTCTTTTGTGATGTATTGGTTCGTCCACACCGTCATTGCTCAAATTTGTCTAGCTAGCATTAAGGAAATCATGTATTTTTACAGTTGGGCACAGTAACCACTAAATTATTTATTTCTTTAATCTAGGATAGAGATTGCTCCTGACACCTTGGCTCAACTGCATAATATGAGTCAATCCACTTCAATAGGACGGACTCAACCTTACTACTCCATACTCATATTAGTTGACGTTTTGGACAAGATTTAGGTTAAACATTGGATAGAAACATAAACTATCAATAACTTTTTAAAATATTTAGTTTAAAAAATATGAAACTTATATTTATAGATTCACCTTTTAAAACTCACTTTTATAAACTGTAATTTTATTTTTAGTTTTTTTTATATATTTTAATCAAAAATGATGGATAAAGTTCATGTTTTTACAGTTGGGCACATCACTAAATTATTTATTTCTTTAATCTAGGATAGAGAGTATGGACACCTTGGCTCAACTGTATCTTCTTATTCCTCTATAGGCTCTATCCATCTCTCTCTCTCTCTCTCTCTCTCTCTCTCTCTCTCTCTCTCTCTCTCGCACAACCTTCATTTGCTAACACCTCATTGTTCGGTTGCGTTCATCCCTCGCCCCCTTTATCAGAAATAAAGAGGTAAATAGAGGCCAAAAGGGGTGTAGCTTCAGTCAGGATATTTAGTTGGGCCAGGTGACAGAACTAACTTGGTCTATTCACAAGAGAAAATAGAGGCCAGAAAAGGTGTGGTTTCAGTCGGACTATTTAGTTGAACCAAGTGCCAGAATTAACTTGGTCTATTCACATACTCTACTCTGTCACATACTGAAGAAATAAATATTTTAACCATTACAACATCAAACGTCAAAGGTATACATGCTTTCGTAATGGTATTAAGCATTATTGGCGGTGTGTATCAGCTGATATAACACATAAGAATTGTGTTTGTGAGCGAAATTCACCTACTATATATTATTGGGATATTATTAAATAAACTTTTAATTTTTATCTCCCATGCAAAAAGACATGCATATACGCGAACCTATGTGGACTCTTGGAACGATTAAAACTTTTACAGTGATTACCGTTACAACGGCTACGTTGGAAGAGCTAAATCCTCGGTGATTTTTGAAACCAGGAGCACACACAAACTGGAGTGGAGGTTTGGAACATCACTCTGGTACAGTCGTACGTACTTCGCTTTCCTTTTAGCACAATTTATATACGGAGAGATGACAGCTGCTTGTGGAATAGCGGTCGCGCAAAAGGAACCAAAGAAAGCAACACAAACCATAACATCTCTGTCATCTCGTCTGCTTGTACGTAATCATGCATCAACGGTCAACACAGACATACTCCGTGATTCCACAAGCAGAAACCACCGGACGTTAAGAAAATCTATTAGCAAAGATGAGGTAAATAAAATACATTTATCAATTCCTGTCAATCAATCTATCATGCTTGCAAGAACTAGCTAAATACAGCCTTTTCAAATCTCAAAGCACGGTATTTTGTACGGTGCACACTACACAAGCACTCTGGATGACAGATGACACGTATGGTACATAATAAGCTTGGTCGACCGTGTAAATTTCTCCTCTGCAATCTATCATATCTATTTAAGCACCTTTATAAAGAGCAGAGATAACATGTAAATAAAAAAAGAGAAAAAATCACGCTGGGCCGGATACAGAAGAATTTCACCAGACAAAGATAGGGTGAAAACGATGGTAGTAATAATATTCACATGGCGCGGAGGTAGGAAGAGAGCAGGAAGTTTCATGGTGGTAGTGACCTTTACCTTATTTATTTATTTATTTTTGTGCCAACGACCATAGTAACCTGGTTACAGCGTCTAAAAAGTTGGCTCGGCTGCGTTTGGATACCGATTGAGTTGTAGAAGTTGGCTTTTAAAACCAGGATTTATATAAGTTGGATTATAAAAAAGCTAGATTCAAAGATAGTTCAGATCCATAACCTATACTAGCATATTCCTCCATTCTAAATTATAAGTCATTTAAAAAATTTTATAGAGTCAGATTTTTTTTTAAGTTTGACAAAAATTATAGAAAAAATCATAAAGATTTATGAAATCAAATAGGTATATGATAAAAATATAACTAATACAGAATCTAATGATACTTATATTGGTAAGTGTTATAAGTGTTATTATTTTATCATATAAATTTGATTAAACTTGAAAATCTTTAATCCTTCGAAATTCTTGAAATGTCTTATAATTTAGAATGGAGGAAGTATATAAGTATGACATAAATGAAGGTAATAGACATGTCTTTTGTTTCTAGTCTGAGTAGTATTACCCTACTCTCTCAATTTTAATGACATAGTATATATTGAAGTGTATGTAAGAATCTGTACAACTAAAAAGCCAAAATATCTTAGTATAATTTAGAGTGTGAGGGAGTAAATTTTTGTCACGGCCAAGCTTTTCTAAAGGATGTGTAAATTAAATAAAGTTGTCCAATATAGGCAAAAAGTTAACATATGACAAATTACTACACGTATGATTATAGCTACATCTTTGACAACCTCAAGAAGTAGAACGGACACTTCCAGCTTTGACCTAACCTATTATGTTCCCGAATAGTGGTAAATTTTTTTCAAAAGAAAAACTGGTCTAAAAAACCGCATGGTTAATAGGCGCCTGGTCACCGTCCCCAGTGGTAGGCTGAGCCTAACCTAACCCGTCCCATCAAACAGCAACACACCCAAAAGCGTCGGACTAGTCAAAGCGAGCTGAGCCCGGCCCAACCCTGACCCGCAGCAACTCGTGTTACCGAGCAGTCCAATCGACCCGACTTGGCGCGGCCCACCCGCGATCACGAGGCCGGATCAGTCCACCAGCACCGCGCGCGCGCACGAGACTAGAGGCGCGCACATGGGCGCGCGGGCCCCACCCATCCCGTCGGAAGCGAGCGCTCGGCGGACGCAACGTCCCAAAAGGAAAACCTTTTCTTCCTCCCCACCTCCAACTCTCTCTCTCCTGTCGCTTCCCCACACGAAGCACGTGCGCGTTTTTCTCTCGAAGCATTCATGGCGGGCCCCATCCCACCCCGGCCCCCACGCCATTAAATTAAATTGCATTATTAAATTACTCGCCCTCCTCCTCCTCCGCCAGGATAAACAATTTCCAGCGATCGATTCCCGTGGGGGGTCTTTAATTGCTTGATTTGGGTGGAAACCGCGGGTTCCTTTATAAGCGCGTGGGGGCGCGGCGTGCTCACACGAGGCCCGCGCTCACGAGCCAGAGAGAGAAGGCTAACCACCGCAGCAGCTGCGACCTGCGAGTGCGAGGGAGCAGCGAGCGCACGGCCTGGGCGGAGGAGTTGGAGCCGGCGGCGGGGAGATTCGCTTTGCCCGGCTGTGGTTGAGGCGAGACAACCGGCGATGGCGGCGTCCGCGAGGCCAGGGGAGAGGGCGACCAGCTTCGCCGTCGCCTGCAGCCTCCTCAGCCGCTTCGTGCGCCAGAACGGCGCCGCGGCCGCCGAGCTAGGCCTCGGGATCAAAGGTGAGCAGAGCAGCGGAATCCGGAGGCGTCGGCCTCTGTTGGGACCTGGCGTCCCTCCTCCTGGTTGCGGGGGAGGATTTCGAAATCTGGGGGGTCCAGTTTCGATTCCTGTGGGGGGCGTGTCGTGAGATCTGGGCGGGGCCTTGGTTATCCGGGTTGGAAACCACGATTTTGGGGCTTCGAATTTCGCATTCCCTTACCCGGTTTTGGTTTTTTTTTTACCCCTCAGGTGAGGTTGAGCCGCAGAGGACGCCGGCGACAATTAGCTTGCTCCCCGGAGCGGAGGGCGAGGAGGCCGAGAGGAGGAAGGAGACCATGGAGTTGTTCCCCCAGAGCGCCGGGTTCGGCGTCAAGGATGCTGCTGCCCCTAGGTGCGTACTAGTACTACTGCTGCTTTAGTAGAACTCGAACCTAGTGGTCTCAGGTCTTCACTGACAAATAGCCAAGCAATTTGACTTTGGAAACATAGTAATCTGAGTTTAATGAGTGCTCATATGTGAAACATGTTACTAGGTGGTCTGAAATCTAGTTGACCCGGATGGGAAATGACAGACAGACCCGTGTGTAAAGCATCCTGTAGTTCGGTTTCTGTTGATATTCCCGTGGTCAAAACTGTATCTTTGTAGGAGTAGTCTTTAAGCTTCTTCTGCAAGAAGCAACACAACGTTTCCTTTTACCAGGCAAAGCAACCAACATGCTCAGAGTTGTTTAGATTATACCTGTAATGTTTATCATTAACTACCTTGCTGGTAACAACATAGGAGGAGTTAATCTGATATGGAACTCTCCCATCCATGTGAGATAAGGTCTTTCATAACAAAGAAAAGAAAGAAAAAGAGAGTAGACAATCGATTTGCTAAGCTCAAGTAGTGTTCTACAAGCACCGTTGTTCTCATCAGTGTTCTTGTCTGTAATATTTGTCAGGGAGCAAGAAAATAAAGAGAAGCCTAAGCAGCTCACCATTTTCTATGGCGGGAAGGTGCTGGTGTTTGACGATTTCCCTGCCGACAAGGCAAAGGACCTGATGCAGCTGGCCAGCAAGGGCAGCCCTGTGGTACAGAACGTTGTTTTGCCTCAACCCTCTGCACCTGCTGCCCCAGGCGACAAGGCTGTGCCGGCCCCGGTCATCAGCTTGCCTAGTGCACAGGCTGATGCTAAGAAGCCTGCTCGCAATGCTTCTGGTAAATACTCCTCCCTTTGTATATGTTCTTACTTAGTTGAAGTTTAAAAATGTTATTGGTGACTTTATCACACCGATTATTGATCAAACCATGCCTTTTCTTTTGTAGATATGCCTATTATGAGGAAGGCGTCTCTTCACCGCTTCCTTGAGAAGAGAAAGGATCGGTAAGTTGTGTTCAGTATGGCCATTTCATTTCTTCCCAGTGTTGTATTTGGAATTAATTTGTGCCTTTTGTTGTTGTTCAGTCTCAATGCAAAGACACCATATCAAACTTCTTCAGATGGGGCACCAGTCAAGAAGGAGCCTGAGAGCCAGCCATGGCTTGGACTAGGACCGAATGCTGTGAAGTCCAACCTGAGCCTGAGCTAGTACTGTAACACAACACAACCAAATAAGACGGCACAGCAAGCTCACCAAGCCTTTTGCAGGACGATCTGAAATTTGCTTTGCCATTAGAGTACCGAGATCATAAATATTCTCTTGTCATTGTGTTTTAGTGTTTTGTTTAGGTCGTGGTTCTACGCCCTCTTGTCACATAGTTCTGGATGTAAAGAAAAGTAGCCAGCCAGTCATGACCATCACCGGGAGTCGGAGAGAAGTTTTTGGGGGGTGTTTAACACACGACGACTCTGAATTGGCCATGCTAAGGAAAAATGATAGTGCAAAGAGAAGTATATGTATTATTTTCTGAAAGCCAGATCGTTTGGCTCTAGCCTTGATGTATGCAGAACCAAGTGATTGTAATGGATCCAGAGTATCCTCATCTTATTATTGTTGTTTTCTGATCACATGGCTTCACAAACCCAGGTTTGTTTGGATTCTTGTTATTATTCCTCCTGCTGCTGCAAATCTTTGGTAGTTTATATGGGTAACTGGAGCAAATCTTTGGTAGATTTGTAGAACTACAGCAAGCAATTCATGAGAATCTATTTCTGTTTCTTTCTTACGCCTACTATGCAGTTTGTTGCCAGACAATCAATTTGAGTCAAAAAAGTGAACTTGTTGTAACTTATGAAGTAGTTTTACCTTCTTGGCCTTGTTTAGATTGCAGATTTTTTCACTCTCTCTTTATCACATCAAGTTTTAACCCGCATGTATAGAGTATTAAATGTAAGTAAAAAAATAACTAATTATACAGTTTAATTGTACATCATGAGACGAATTTATGAGTTCCACGATTGGATAATATTTGCCACATATAAACAAAACGTGCTACAATTATCAAAGTTAATTTTTTTTTGCAATCTAAACTGGCCTATATAATCATACAAATAGATACAGCTATAGTAATGCAGCACATGAGTCAGAGAGGCGGTAGGTTGAGTGGCGTTGTCCGGTTGAAGTAGGGACCATAGCTGAGGAAGGGTAGGGAGGAGGAAGATGCACACACACACGGACTGATCGGGCATGACTTGTCGCTGCTGCCGGATTCTTTAATCAAAAGGCAGGAGCACCGATAGAGCACATGTGAGAAATTGCGAGGGAGGACGGATTCTTCCACTTCATCTTCCTGACAGCTAACGCAACGCGTTGGAATAATATAAGAATTAGATACTCCAATCCAATACAATACTGTATTCTTCTACGGAAGAAAAAAAAAAAAAGGCTCCGGCATGTTGTTTGTTTGGAAACTGCGTGGGGGGACGAAAAGCCCCGGGGACATGCGGCCCCACCTCGCCGGCCCAACTTGCCGTCGACTTGTTCGTTCCTAGTAACAGGACTTGGGAGTTCAGAGCCCCCTTGGCCCTTGCTCGCTGCTGCTGTGGTTTTTTCAAACCTTTTTCTCCAGCTTTTGATTGTTTCTCGTGGAAAGTTTCTGCGCCTTTGATCATTGGTTCTTTGACTGAATTTCGTCAAAAAAGGTTCCGCGAGTGAGCTGAGGTCTAAATGAATGAATCTGAAACCATTGCGTACAAATAAATAGTTCAGGGATTCAGATTCAGACAAAGTGCAGTAGGGACAGTATTACAGTAGTATTTGCTTCTGGTGTTGTGTTTGGGGGTTGGCTTGTGTGTCACTCGTTTCTTTGCGTGATGTACATGACCAGCCAAACCAATAAACCATGCATGCAAAGTCGTCGAGGAAAGGCAGAGCCATGTGCGGGTCTGTCCATAAGCCAAAACTTTTAAATTAAGGCTTTGTTCTCTTTCATCTACTTTTCAAGTTTTTTCCACTCTTTCTCCATCACATCAATTTATATCCGCATATATAGAGCATTAAATGTAAGTAAAAAAATAACTAATTACACAGTTTAGTTGTAAATCACGAGATGAATCTTTTAAGGCTAGTTGAGCCACGATTAGATAATATTTATCACATACAAACGAAAATGCTACAGTGCTTTAGGTTGGAGAAAATTGCCATCTGAACAAGCCTTAAAAGAAAGGAAAAAAAAACCGCGTACCGTCCGTTGGTCCAGGGAACATGGTGCCCTGGTTTTCAGGATGGGAGCGTTCTTGGTCGTACTGATGAGTAGTCGTGGCCCCATCCAATAGCAATAGCAACCCAGTGCTGGGTAGGTCAATTCACGACGACGCGAAGGCACGAAACGGGGGGAAATGCCTCCAATAGCAATGGCTTTGCTTGCATGGACCAGGACCAGTATTGTACTGTGAGAGCCATCCGATCCGATCCGATCTTTGGTCCCTAAAACCTACCGGCGGACGAGCTGCTACCGAAACATGCCTGGCCCATTGCCTCCTAGGTAGCACGAGTTGTACAGGACTCCATATGGGTAGCCTTACCGTACGTTCCGTGACAAATCATCTTTCTGAAAAGATTCAAATTCCGAGTTTCGTTAGTTTTCATCGTATTGTGTTGTACGTTTTGAAACAGAGGTTTTGCAGATTATTTTGGTTAGTGACCATAACTTGCCACGCATAACCTTCGCAAAAAAAAAATGTGGAAGAAAAAAAAGCACCAAACTTTTGGTAAGCTTTTCAAGACAAAAAATAAGTCTATGACACGTGGGATAGGTCTGCTAAAAAATTTGGCGTCACCATACCGTGTGGAAATGAACCAAACAATTGCTAAAAAAAAACTACAAGACAACTAACCTTTGGCGTGATAACCATCAAACAGACCCATATATATTTCATCACGCCACGGGGTCCGGTCGGCTCCGTTGGAAACAGTCGCCCATGGACCGTGGACGGGAGCTTTTTACGCCGAGGGAGGGGGAGGCGCGCCAAATTTTAAAACTTTTGTCATGTCTCGTGGTCAATGGACATTTAGTCGACTGACATGATTTGTAAACTAGAGTACTTCCCATTGAAGTAAATATAGTTTTAGCTTGGGAGTGGAGCATGGACGGGGGCACGACGCCACGACCGCAGCTAGCGCACGATGAGCAACCAACATGCGTGTATGGGCAGCACGCAGGAATATCTCGGTTTCTTGGCCGCCCGGGCGGCCGGCGGCATCTTTCCAGTTCGTTATATAATAGTATAATATTATCGGATTATCACCTCTTTTCTTGTTCAGGTTCAGGTTCATTTCATCACATGGCGATTTGTTTAAACAAGAGGGGAATAGTAGTCGACCTATGGGCTGTGGACAATGCTCATGCTCCTGCTGCATGGCGTACACAGCTTCAAGTTTCAACTTCCGATGGAGTCTGGCATGTGCCAACTGCCCCATCATGGCTCGACACTCTAGTTCGTATTATTATTCTTGTACGTGTCAAGGACGACGAGGACGAGACGCGTCGCATGCATGTATATGATGGCCATGCCCAATTGTAAATGTGCTATATTAATATTAATATATACATTATTACTGTATATATCGGAGCTGTGCTGCAACGTGGGATTGCTTGATGAACAAATAATACTATATATACTAGAGGTTATTTGGATATTGGGATATGAGAAGTGGAATAGGGAAAGAAAAATAGATGAATGGTTGTGATTAAATTAGGTGTGAAGAATAAATGGTTAGGATTCAATAATACCCTTTAAAGAAATACTCCGTATCATATTTCTATCCCTATCCTAATCTAAAACACCACCTTATTATATTATTAGTGCAAGTTCATTCAGTACAATGTCACTGTGTGGGCACGGGGGGTGCATGCATGCACTGTAGTACAATGTGCCGTGCCCGTGCGGTGCGGACAAGGACAAGCTAGCGCGGCACATGGCGGGCATTGAGCTCTGAAGCGTCCGCGCGCCGTCGCCGTCGTGGGGCCGCCGCTGTTCATGCCCTCATCATCACATGCATGCCCTTTGCCAGTTTGCCGTGCTTGAAACCGCACGGCGCGTCGTGACAGAACAGAACCGTTGCTTCCGGACTCTCCTCCATCCATGCGATCCTGGCCGGAGATCCAATCGGCCGCCCCCGGCCGGTGCTTCCAGCAAAAGATACGGCGGAGTACTCCACGTGTTGTACCAAGCACGCATGCATGGAACGAAATTCCTCGTGAAGCAAAGAAATAAA